>CAJNJA010050697.1:0-52642 GCA_905231915.1 Symbiodinium necroappetens
TTTCAAAAATAATTTCCAAATATATTTAAAAATAATTTTCGAAAAATTTTTCACCCTATTAAATTATATAATTATAACGAGTACAAATATACGAAAAAAATAGAAGTAATTAATACGTCCTTTATAGATTTATTTACCTATATTCTTATCTATTTACTTATTTATATACCTATTTAATTATAAATATATTTACTTGTGTAATTAAATTTACCTAGCTATCTTTCTACCTAGTTTCTATTATCATTAACATAGAAAATCTAGATAATTTACCTTTTTCAATATTAATAATTTCTAAAAATATACTTCTTATTATATATTTAAAAATCGAATCTAAGGTTCAGAATAATCGAAGATTTAAGAATTTAAGATTTTAGGGTTTAGAGTTTATACAAAACCCTATATCTCTAATCGCACCAAATCCCCAAAGCCAAATAATCAATTTTTATTTAAATCGAATATATTCAATTAACATAAATGAAATTAAAATAATTAAAAAAAATATATACTCAATATTTTTTCGAAAATTCTTTAAGAAAATTTAAAATTTAATAAACCTATAGAAAAAAGATACAATTGCAAATTATATTTCTAATCTTAATATTTAATTTTTTTCATATAATCTAAATAGAAAACATTCTACTAGGTGTAATAATAATAGTAATAATAATAATTATAATAGTTCATAGTAGTAATAGATATTTTTTCAACGACTCAAATACATGCTTTAAATACAGAATAACAAATAACGATAAAAAGAACCAATATTATAAGGCAATACGCAAATATTTGCAATAGTAATTATAGCCGTAGCAGAATTAAATATGCTGGCAGCAATGTCATATCAGCAGTAGCAAACGCGGTAATGCTAATAACTGCTTGAATACCCAGCCTCAGATCCGGCAGGGCCAATCCCAACCTGAGATATACGAGTGACCACGATTCGTTGGACCACACGAGAAAACCGTGTAGCACGGCCATCGCCGCCGAAAACACGCTTTCGGCAGCCCGGCGCGCCAGAGCCCGCTGAATGTACTCTGACCGGCATATTCCAGCACCACAGCAAAAGACCAGCGAAAACTGGCCCAGCTTAAGGCCCAACGGGATGTTGCCTGTCACGGCGTGTTTCTGCCGGTTCCCTTCCTGCACGGGCGAAGACAGAAAAGGAGCCGCGTCACCGCAATTATTCATATTTTTGGTCATGTACTCATAGCAAGTAGTCTTATCAATATTCCTGCTGCTATAAGCTATAGCCCCTCTGCATCTGCCTTCCACAGGGCGCAGCAGTTGAGCGTAATCCCCAAAAGCCTAAACGCGAAGCTCTCGACTCTCGAACCACCAGACTCGAATGCCTGCCCTTCTGCGGCACTTGTCGGCAAGTCCTTTCATAACGCTGCCGACATTTGCGGCAGAGTGCCCAATTGGCTGTATCCCTTCTTCTGCAGTCTGCTGTTGAGCGCAGGCTTGATCTTCTCGTTGAGGGTCTTTCCAAACAATCCTTTGATCTTTTCGGCAAGCATTTGTGCAATCTTACCCTTTGACCCATTGATCTTTTGGGTAGCCTTCTCGCTCACCCTCTTGTCGAGTGCCGACATCGCGACATGCACTTGACAAGAAACTGACTGGATTGAAACTTGTATGCTCTTAACATCAAAATTTTCAATTGCGATCGGGGACTTGTTGACACTCATTGCCACGTCACCACTCTTGAAGCTAACCGCGTGTACCTTGGCATCCACCGGGATCTTCTTTCCAAGAGCCTCAACGGACGCCTGCACGTTGAGGTCAGGCTATCCTCTGGCTGTTGGCAAGGCCATGGTCGGCATGTGGAACCCGGTGATTGCCAAGAAGTCCAAGTCGCTTAAGCCAGAGGTCTGCTCCATGTGCAACTTGCCCCTCACCACGTTCGCGGGCATGGGATGTTTGGCCTTCATCGCAGCTGTCATCTTTGCATTCATGTGCAAAGCTTCGATGTAGCGCACCACCACCACCACCACCACGACCACACCAACAACTCGAATTAAGCTTTAGAAAAATTAGTGGTCTATAATTGGAACCATATTCTCTTTTCCAATTGGCTCGTTGTTGTAATTGATTTCGGTTCGTTTATTGTCTCCTTTGCTAGTAATGAAAATACTCATTCAGTTTCTGCACTGACTTAGCAAATACGCCGCCCAAAACCTACAATCGTAGGCTTCACACTAACCGCTCAGTACGCTCCAATTCTGCTTACTTTTCTCCGATGACATCGCAAATAACCAAAAAACACTCTCTTCATGCTGTACCACTTGAGAACGAAACTGGCAGAAGTAAGAACAACTAGAAAGACTCCGTGGGGAGGAGGCCGAAATCAGGAACCTCGCAACGGCTTTATTTGACACCATAACGTCGTTGGCTTCCCCACAGCTATATCAGTATCCTAGGCTTGAAATCACCTGATTTCACCTTGTTTCCTGAATGGGTGGCTTTGCTGAGGTGAATGTCAAGAGATCACAATGTAGCGCGAGGAATTGAGATGCAAATGACTTGCACAAATTTCTGCTACTGGCGAAGTGGCAATGATTGTTGCAAACTTTTCTCCATCGCTAGCCTCTCACTTGTACACAAAAATGTCGATGTGATGCTTCTGGGCAGCCTCCCTCAGAAGCTTCACAAGCCTCAGACTGCACTCGGCAATGAGGGTGCAGCTGAGCATACCCCTGAGCCGGCTGCTTGTCCATCGCTGCACCTCCCGAGGCCTGGCTTGTGTTCTGCCCCATTTCTTTTTTAGAGCAAAAGAGAACTCCCAAGCCTGCATGTGAACAGATGCTCCCTGCATCGCAGCATGGCTCGCCAAAGCCTCGGCAGGGATGCACGCACACACAGCGCAGAGCCGCGACGGTGTTGCGTCAGACTTGAGGCGAGCGTCAAATGTCAGCTTTGCCCGTTCTTGTTGCGTTGTGAACCGAGAAACGGAGCACTCAAAACTGGTGGTATTCAAGCATGCAAGCAGATGCAAGCAGATGCAAGCAGGCCTAGCCCTACGACACTTTGGAAGCGAATCAGCGGCCGCCTCCAGGGCTTCTTCCAAAGCCTCCAAGCGCAATGGGCCGCCTTTGGAACCGCTCCTGCTTCCCTGAAGCACGATCCTCAGAGATTTCCCCCAGCTCTACTGCCGAGTTCTCTAGAAACTGGAGACATGGGCCCTGGCGCATCTCAGTGTGGCATGTAAGGCCGCAGCAAGTTGGCAACCTCCACCAGCGGGCTCACCTGAACCTCTGCGCTGAGAGCACACGTCGACCAAACAATGTCTCAGGGCCAGCTGGGGCCCCCTGCGAACTGTGCGGCCCCAAGCCGGAACCGATTCTCGACAGACTCCAACTTACGGTCTCGGTGCCACCTCGGTCAAGAAGCTCAAGGGGACCCGCCGTCCGCTTCGAGAGAAGGCGAGGCTTTCACTCGAAATACTGCCGTGAAGGCACGCTTCCCCAAGTCTTCTTTATGGCCTTGGCACGGTGCAACAGCATGAAACCTTGCTCGCTGAACTCCTCACATGCATTGTGAGCTGCAAAAAGTTGCCCCGACTCAGTTGCACACCTGGAAATATCCACGTCCTGCAAGGGGCTGCAATGTTTACCCGTCAAGTGTTGCACCGCGAACACAACTTGCCTGCGCTTGATCTTGCAAACGACCAGCATGCTCACCCGTCGCAAAGAGACAGCACAGCCACATGTTGCTCATGCCATTCTTTTGGTTGTAGCAACATCGACAGTGATGCTCGTTGGTTTTGCTTGCTGACGACTTATGACCAGCCCTGTCGTCCTCCGTTCCCTTGATCATTGCAAAGGTGTGCGATCACTTTGCGACCGCTGCTCTGAGAAGCCTGCTCCAGGTGCAAGTGCGGGAGCTTATCCCGAGGATTAATTTTCGCGATCCGGGGCAGTTCGGTGCGTGCTCTTCAGATTTGCAGGATGTGGTTAGGAGGTTGCGCACATGATGCCCCCGAAGTGTCGATATCTGTGTCGGACATCCAATGCCTCGACATTGCATCGGGGCTGGTAGAGTGTATAACCGCATGTAGTATACGCTGCCAAAGATCTACTCTACACTGTCGGACTATTGTGCAACATATAACACTTGATAAATACTAGGTCACCAGGTCACACATCATTCAAAGTAGTCTACAATGTGCCGCATAAAATGCATAATGCTTAACATGTAACATATTACATACAACATGAAACACATAATGTTTGGCAATCATCTTACCACAACACAGCATATAACACTGATGTCTAGTACAAAATATGTAGCACATAACATGCTATATATCACACAACCATGCCATACAACATCGTATGCACCAACATACTATGTGACGCACAGCATCTTGCATGTCATACTCGCAATACTCTGTACATCTCTGTACAGTATATGCTTTACAACGCACCCTAAACCCTGAACCGAAAACCCTGAAGCCCGTTTTGCAGACATCAGAAGGATGAAAACTCTCACCCTGGCCTTCGCCGCCTCGCCTGTGGTGAAATGCAGCCGGCCTTTCTTGAAAGCCTCAGGAAAGCCGAGTACCCCTTCATCAAGGATATACCTTAAATGATAGCATTGAACTTCCTTCTGTTCAAGGTGTGTTCCGAATTCCGAAATCAAGCGGTAAACACTGGCCTTGCACTGTCTGATTCGAGGGGCTCAGAGGAAGCTCGTGAGATGATCCTGCTGAGAACCCGAAAACTCGATGTGACGTAAGTCAAGGCTACCACGCACGGATGGCGGATTGAATGAAGCTTAGATGCCCAAGATATGGCAATGAGGCTATGCAAGATTCGACCAATCTCATGAACCTCCTGTGAGAAGTCTGAGGGCTCAGGCACCGGCATCCTGGCTCTGGCTGAAGCCTTGGTCCGGCCTGGCGTTCGTTTTGGTGTCGAGCTGCTCGAGGGCAGATTGGTCATCATCGGTCTCGTCAAGGCCCGGCAATTGGAAGTCCGTTTCGGCAGGATCCACCACAGCGCGGCGCAAAGGCTCCAGCACATTCGGGGAGACCAGTCCAGACTCAGAGAGCTGCTCCCAGTCTGAGCTGATGAGCAGTTGCTGAAGGCGCTGCTCCTGCTCCTCGAGGGTCTCGGGGAGCTCTGTTTTATGCCGCGTCGGCAGGAGGACCGTGGGATGATGCTCGTAGCTGCGCCGGCGCACCCGGCGGATTCGAGCTTCCAAGTCTGTCACAGTACAAGGCGCTGGTGACTGGACTGCCGGGCCCATACAGACAACAGGCATATCCTGATATGCCCTGTCATCTGTGGCATGCAACCCGGTGATGAGGCACCACGGTTGGAACTCCCAATGCAGACCTCCACTCCAGGACAGTTTCGCGGTTAGCTGCTGAATAATCCTCTCGCTTGTTCGGGAGATGTCCCAACCCCAAGCACAAGTTTCTATAAAGTCGGACTCCTCACATGCCAGCCGGCACAAAACAGTACGGATGGCAAAGGGGAGGCATGGACACTCCGGTGCTTCTGCCTCGGGAGCGAGGTATGCTGCCGCAACTGGCATCCGCGCTGTTCGTTCCACCAGCTGCCGTGCCCTCCTTGGCTGAGCTCAGCTTGCCACTTCTGCCTGTCTTCGGAGAGAAGCTCCATGCCCTACGACCCTCCACTCGTACCTGCCTTGAAACGTTAGGAAACTCTTGCAAGGTATGGCATGCCAGCACAGCGACTGAAAAAGCTCGAGGTGAGCTCGTTGCACTGGATTGCAGGGAGACTTCCAAACCAGCACCGCGACTTTGTTGGTGCTGTTGGCCACGATGTCCCTGTCACCTGACATTTGTGCTCTGTGCTCGAGCTCGCTGCACAAATGCAGAACACCCAAGCGGCTAAGCGCCCCTGCCTGCCAGGCCGACGAGGCGTCTTTCAGCTTTGGAAACCGCCAAGTCAGCCAGCTTGGCCTGCAGGCCAAGCTATTAAAAAAAAAGAACCAGGCATCCTGACAAGCATAAAGTGCTGGAGTCCCTTGGCGGCCTTTTGCCGTACAGCTGCTGAACCGGCCACCATGATGAGAGGTCCAGCGGTGGCGCAGTGTTTGTGACAAATTGATCAAGATGTAGCAGCCGAAACTAACGGCTGTTTCTGAAGTCTGTGTGTCGGCTACGCTGCCTACTCCCTGAAATCAGCAGCAGCGCTTGTAAAAATCATGCAAGGCAACCAAGTTTCATTCTCATGCTGCAAAGCTCTACACTTCGGAAGCATGCTGTCACTGTTGCAAGCATTTTCCGGCAAAGAAAGGATCGTCCAGCCTATCATTTGGTTCGCAGAAAGGACACAGGCACGGGGCTCTGCCAGGCCATCTGATTTTTAACTCGGCTACACTTGTGTCACGTCTGCTGAAGCACTTCGCGGCCGGTGGCAGAGAGCCAGGCTGTCCCCCGTTGAAAGACACGCTTGAAGCGGGGCCCCTCATCCAGACATTGGAAGGGCATCCATCTTCCCAACAAGCCACAGTCCACAATCGCTGCACCACGCTTCAACATCCGAGAATTTTGTGCCATGCTGCAAGTTTACTGGTGGCTCGTCGCCTCATCTCTCACCACCATGTCTTGGCTTTGATGGACGCCTGTGCCCGGGTGCTCTCCACAAAAAACTAGTCAACGCTTCTGCATGCTACATGGGCAAGACCTTGCAGTGGATAGATCAACCTTGATGACACACCAGGCGGCCTCAACGTCGCACTCGCACGACTTGTAAACGAAGATGTACCTGATCAGCGAACTCCCATGTACTCATCATACTATGTCCGCTACCTGCTTGCAGGAGGGTGCATCAGGAGGCATGGCACTCCAGCTGGCCAAGCCAAACTCGACAAGCGCCAGTACCTCTCACAACAAGGCCCGGCTACAAATTCCAGGCACACAACTTCTACAGTGGGGCGTGCCAGCGGGCGGGGGCGTTCCAGAACCACCTCGGAAGAGGGCGAGTCACCAAGACGAGAAGACACAAAGCTGTGGAACCGGGACAGCGCAGTGCCCGGCAAACCCAGCGGAGCTCTAAGACTGCTGCTGCCACATAATCTTCTGCTGCAAGTGGGAGAAGGTCTGCTTGATCTGCAAGGTAACTTATGGATCAACTCGTCGTCGGCAGAAGGCTCGAGTGCTGCCTTGCCTCACCGCCAGGCACCTGCAACCGGCTGAGTTTCATGAGCTACCGCATAATGGCAATTGTGAGGCAGATGTGTCGACACCTGTTTTCTTCCAAATTCCAAGACTCTTCAACTCTGCTACATGAGGTGCTCACTTGTCCATCGATGCCTGAGAGCGATTGGCCCACCAAATGTGGGCCTCTGGCGGCACCGGATAGGAACCTGAAAAAACAAAGTGCTTCTGTTCGTTTTCAAAACGCTTTTGTATACACTGATTTATATCCCTTCCGGTGGAGTCTCGATGATTACATCTGAGGCAGCCGCCGAGTCGAAGCTGGTCACGGGCGCTCGTCTTCCTGATGCACCCAATCTTTGGTGAAAATTACTGGCCTTTTCTCATGCCGTCAGTCGGAGCGAGAGCGAGCGTGCGAGCCAGCGAACGAGTGTGAGATAGGTGGTAAGTAGGTAGGTAGGTAGGTAGGTAGGTAGGTAGGTAGGTGGGTGGGTGGGTGGGTAGGTAGGTAGGTGGGTGGGTAGGTAGGTGGGTAAATAGCTACCTAGCAGGCTAGCTAGGTCGGGTCGGCAGGTGGACAGTGTATGTATGTATGTATGCATGTATGTATGTATGTAGGTATGTATGTATGTATGTATGGTGCATACGTATACCGTGTTGTGGTTTTGGGGCCCTAAAAGTATTATGAATAGTACCCATATAGGAACCATAGAGAAATTTTAAAGTTTCCCAAAGTGCCACCTAGCAATCTAGTATATCTACAAACCGATTTATTTGCATGTAAACACTGTAACATAAACAAGTCAACCAAACATAACATACAGGAACGCAGGCAGACAAGGATGTGCCCATAAACAGATGCGCAAAACGTAAAACTGCATACATACCTGCATGCATGGGTACATATTACACATACTGATGTTCATGCAAATTTGCAGTTGTGCTTTGTGTATGATATGTGTTTACTCACGAGGCCTTAACGGAAGCGTCGTCTCGCTGACCCGGGCAATGGCGCGCCGGAGGCTCATCGCGAGGGGAGCAGAGCCTTGGCCCACGAAAAGCAGGAAACCAATGGCCTTTAAGGGGTTTGAGGGCCTTTTAGGGGTCTCCGGCCTTCTGGCAGATTCGGGGATACTCCTTGAAGGAGCTGACTGCGCTCTGAGCCAGGTCGTAGCCAACGACTTCTTGTGCAGGGCTGCAGCATTTGGAATGCTGTGACTCACCTACACTGCAGCATGTACTGGCGCCTTCATTTTACTGTCGGACACTTGTGCTCCTAACTACACTAAAGAAAGGCCGAGTTTTTTGCGACCGGAGGGTTCATCGATATTCATCGTGGAACGAACGCCGAGAAGATTGCAGCCAAGCAGGAAGCGTACAGCAAGCTGAGGTCTTCTGACTTCTGTCACAAAGGTACGAGTATAGGCAGCATAGGTATAGGCCTCCCAACTTGTGCAATCTTCGTGCCGGGGCTGCACAAGATGCGTCCGACACATCCCGCGAGTCCCGACTGCAGGCCCCAGAGGAACTGCGATCTGGAGAGCCTTGGAGCCGGAGCCCTTGGCCCTTCGGGGACACTGCCAGTCCTCACATCTCACATCCGAGAGTGGTCTGGCAACCTGGGAGCTTCATGACAGGATGTCAAGATCACGGACACGACCGGGTTGCTAGGCTGCTAGGCAACTGCAGCTAAAGTGATGGGCCAGGGTTGTTTAAGTCTTGCCCCACTCAACTATCGCGACAGGCAGCAGGGTGAACTTTTGTGCCCAGGGCGGCGGGTCGCTGACGAGTAGACAAAGGTCTGTCTATCTCCAGAGTCGTCAACTGAACTTGGCTTTCTACATCTGATCAAGAGAGCCCCACTCTCCTAGCCTGAGGTCTCTCTGCATCATGCATTATCATGCAATTAAAGGTCTTCGATGCTACAGGCTGTATTTTGTGGCAGACCGCAGACTTCAAAGCTCGGGCCTAGGTCCCTGGGTGAGTGGGCCCTGTCTACACTACCCTGACGAAATGAAACATACTGCAGCTATCTGATTTACTCAGCCACATTGCAAAGATCTTTGCAAAGGTCGTTGTGCCGGACTTGCAGTGCAGCGAAGATCCACAACGACTTGGCTGGACACAGGCAGCTGAATTCGTCAACTCCGACGCTCGAGGGCTGGAACGCCGGCCGCAGGCCTGAAATCAGACCTTTTCTTGTCCGGCATGCTCTCAATGCTAATGCTAGTGATAATGTTCCACTTCAGCCACCAAAAATTGGCGCATCCGTTGGGGAGCTTCTCTCGCAAAATGCAAGAGTTATCTTGCTCCTGTATGCAGTAAAGCTCTCCTTTAAGCTCTTCGCCTGCGTTGGTTGTCAACTTCAACTCTGCACCCAAGAAGTGATCAGAGCCCTTCGAGCGGATGTAGTTCTCCATCTGCTCGTGACTCGCTGGCTTGACGGTTACATGTATGGTGCACTCACCTAGGGTGTTCAACTCCTTTTTGGTGTCCTGAAGCGGTGCGCCATCTTTCGCGAGACTGATAAGCTCTTCTGGCACGTGGAACTCCTCCGCCAGGTTCGCTGTCAAGGTGGCAATGGTGTCGCTCTGGCTCGGCTGGGTACGGATGACCTCATCCCGATTCGAACACACCAGCTTCGGCAGCGGAGGTTGGTTCCGCATATGGGGCGGTCGGTACGGCGCCATGGCTCAGATCTCAGATCTCGAAAGACCTGAAGAGACCCTGGCCTGGCTTGGGCAACAATGCTCACTGAGACACAACGAACCTCTGCTGTGTGGAGCCTGCAGAATTCCGAAACAAACTAAAGCAGCCACTGCATCCAGCCCAGTCCGAGTTGCAAGCACGTGGAGGAACAAGCAGAATGGACCTCGGGAGCAACGTCACTCTGCACCCAAGCCCCAAGGCCCAACTTACCAGCACGCTGCATGCTGGGGCCCAGCAGGGTCTTCACGAGAATTGGCCGGTCAAGAGCTGTGTCCAGGAGCCCCACAAACGAACATCCTGCCAAGAAAGCACAGCTTCCCCTCGCTATCTTAATTCAGGGGGTGCCTGGGCAGAAGCTGAGAAATCTGAGAGAAATCCTTAACTGAAAACCCTGAGTTTAGGCCTGGCTTTGTTCGGTCTTGTGCAAGAAGCTTGTTGCATGTCGTGAGTTCCTTAGCTTCTGCTGGGGTTTCTCCAGCTCTGACTGGGAGTTCGGTAGTGGCCGGCCGAATAGCCTATGTTGTTTGTCTTCACTGTTTGTGCGCTTGCATTGTTCTTACTCCACCCTCAGTGCCGGGTTGCCGGATTCAATGGCAAGCCATGTTCCTCGCCCGACCTCTCCGCGCCCACCCCCGGATTAGCCCATCCCCATAGTGTCCCCTATGCCTGGAGCACCCGCCCCCAAACAGCACTGCAAGTGGGCGGTCGAAAAGAAGTGGATTGGCCGACAATCTCACAACAGGTACTGGGTGGCAGTTAGATGTGCTTGGCGTCCAGGCATGGTTCCATCATGGTGTGTGGTTGAGATTGGGGTACGTCTGGGATCAGGGGTTCGGGTTCACGATGCGGCGGTGTCTGTTTTCGTTTTCAGGCTTGTAGGGTTCGGGGAGCTGGGATGAGCTTTGGGATTTAATCTGACTGTAAGGATTTGCCGTTGATCGGCAAGTCACTGCACGAAAACTATTGCTTCACTTAACTGTGTTTAAATTATCTGTGCTTTCTTTGGTGGCGGTACCCGCAACCTTGCCCTCTGAACAAAACTGATTGATTGATCGATTGGGCTAATTATTTGATTGACTGAATGATTGGCGCGCTTGCTTGCCTGCATGGCTGGATGGTTGGTCGGCTTGTTGGCTGGTCGGGTGGCCGGTTGTGGGGTGGCTGGGTTGGTTGGTTGGGTGGGTGGGAGGGAGGGAGGGAGGGAGGGGAGGTGAGGCCGGGTGGCTGGGTGGGCGGGTAGGTGGTTGGGTGGTCGGTCGGTCGGTCGGTCGGGTGGTTGATGATGGTTGGTGGGTTGACTGGCTGATTGATTGATTGTTTGCTTGCTTGGCCACCGCCCTGACTAGCTGGTTAGTTACCACTTCCTCTAAGCACACAGCATGGGGCGCCGCCTTCGCCGAGACTATATGCAGCAGTGGTAGCTACGGGTCACCACTGACCACATTCCAAAACATGGTACAAAGCCCCCTATAAGACTATATTATAAGGCACCCCACCTCAATGCGACACGTCAATTTACAAAAGGCACCCCCATGCAAAGTGAATCCCCAAGGTGACGCGTCTGCGACGTCGTGTTTTGAAAGTGTGCGAAATCATGAAAATGTGCGTGTCGCGCAGGGCACAGTTCAATACTTTGGGCGTATGATGTGTTACAAATCGACGCAATCACCAAGTAGACACCCCGGCAACCACAGTCGGAAACTACTATCATTCAGCAACTTCGCGCCTCGTTTTCGAATTGATTACGCTGCCAATTAAGAGCAGATGTAAGTGGATTAATTTGTAATTAATGCTCCTAGTAGCTAGGGAAACCGGACACAGGGCATGGCCGCGTCCTATGCTGTGGGTTTCTGTTCCCATTTGCGACCAACTTTTCCTTCGGCTGATGCTGGCCTGGCCTCTCTTTATGTTGGATCGGCTTTATGCTGGTGGAGGGGAAGGAAGAGGGAAGCAAGGAGGGTTCTTAGGGTTAGGGGGACTGGACAAGAGGTTGGGCTTCCTCGAAATCCCGAAGCTGAGATCTGCGAAGCAGAGTCGTAGGCCATGAACAAGGTCCTAAATCTTGGGGCTCGAATACCTGGACGCCAAGTAGCCCTCCTTTTTCTGCTGAGCCTTGTCATCCTGGTCTCCGTCGGCAGCAACTCGAGCTCCCACTCGAAAGCTCAGCCTCCGGAGTTTACATGGGCTGCAAGATCCTACTGTTGACTTAGCGAATGAGAGCGTGAGCAAGAAGCTGAGAGCACAGCTCGCACCTGGGCACGAGGATTTTAAGGGAACGACCCGGAAGCGATAGGAAGCAGGGACCACAGGCTGCGAACCGGTGTCATGTAGATTTTGCAGAAGTAGCCCCGATCGGCTGAAGTGCAACCGGCAACCAACGAATTTAGGCAGCATACCCTTGTGGAAGGCCGCTCACCAACACCTGCCACACTTGCAGAGCAAGCTGAACATTGTCGGAATGAGGACTAGGGATGTCTGACACCGAGGGTGAATTAAGTTTAAAGTTTCGACAATCGTTCGGGGACCCTGCATTGTCGATTTCGCATGGCTGGCATTTTGTCTGACAGCATCAACACTGAAACACGACCGTCTCGCAACCAAATTCGCGCCCGCTGAAAATCAAGAAGCTGACCTGGAAAAGTGCGAGCCGATCTAGGCGGTTCCTCTGAATCTGGACAATGCTCGGCCATGGCCCCATAATTCCAACGTGCAGTCGTAATTCTCGGAAACGGCCCCCTGAGCCCCTTATGGATCACAACCGCAGTGTCTTCGCTGCCTTATTCGCCGCCGAGATCTTGTGGCCCTTCTTGGGATTCGTAGCGCCCTGCCGCAAAAGGAAGAGGCTCCATCAGATCCGTCATCCATACTCCAAGGAGGATGACATTGGCACAGGCTATGAGCTTTGGACCTCAGGAGTGCGCCACTCCACGTTGTAGGCCACACGCTTGTCCTGAGACGCAGAGAAGGGGAACTGAGCCGCTTTCAGAGCAGCTGCGGCCTTTCGGAGGCCAAGCCAGGAAAGCTCGAGGGCTCCCTCAAACTCCCCGGTAATGGTCAGCTCCGCCCACTGTGCAGACAAACGGGTGCCGATGAAGACCTCACACAGCAGACATAGCACAGATTTGGCTCCTGCACCACCAGAAACTCTCCGTGCTTCCCGGCCCAACAGCCATGCATCTTCTTCTCAACGTCGTCAACTGCAGCGAGCTGCAACCAGCCTCCAAACAAACATGAAAGCGTTATGCGTGACATCGCAGAAACTAGGAAGCTGTCTTCCTGCGAAGCCGTCGCAAGTCTCGTTTTTACTTGACGCTTGCTTCATAGATCTTTACGGAGCATCCTGGAAGGATTGCCATCTAGGCAGAAACGAAGTCTCGATTTCCTTCTGTCTGCTTGAGCAAGACTCCTACAGCCCTCAGAATCTCTGGCCTCTACTCTACTAAGACTGCAATTGCACTGCGCCTCCGCCGGGATAACCGAGAACCAAGCGACCTTCAGGGCGGCAACCCTTTCCCCAAACTCAATGACCCAAGCATCAAAACTCCTGTCCATAAACCCATCCCATCCCATCCCGATGATAACCCTTGGCGTCGTTGTTGTTGTTGTTGCTATTGCTGTGCGGTTGGTAGTTGTTGCTGTTCTTGCTGTTCGTGTCGTCGTCGTGGTCGTGGTCTTCTGATTTTTATTATTATTCTTCTTCTTCTTGCTGTTGTTGTTGTTGTTGCTGTTGTTGTTATTGTTCTTGCTGTTCTTGATGTTCTTGTCGTCGTCGCTGTCACTGTGGTTGTGGTTGTTGTTGTCGTTGTTCTTACTATATTTGCTCGTGCTGTTGCTCTGGATCTTGTGGCTGTCGTTGCTGTTGACGTTGGTGGTGGTGCTGTTGGTGCTGGTGTTGCTGGTGGTGCTGGTGCTTTGCTGGCGCTGGTGGCGTCTTTGCTGTTGCAGTTGCCGTTGCAGCTGTTGCTGTTGTTGTTGCGATTGTGGTTCTATTGGCAATACCAGCAACGGGACGAGCGCGAAAGACAGGAAGAGCTCGCAGCAAAAGCTTAGGAAGAGTTCGAAGATCGCAAAAGCGTGAGCCACGCGAAAATTCGGGCTAACCGCCCATACTTTGCCACGCTACTAGCATTACTCGGGCTTGCCCGACACAAAGGCTCGCCTAAACTCTTCGACCCCGGATGGCCTCTCTCAAGCTTGCCGACTTCGGGCGACTGCACCAGTGGCTCTCGTCTCACCGGGGCGGCATGGTCTTGGGCAAGGACTTTGTACTCGATGGGTCCAGAAAGTACGTCCCGAGCTTGTTGAGCTGCCTTCATGCGTGATTCCACCTTTGCTGGGTCGGATATCGCCGTTGTTGTGGCCTCCTTAGCATCATGCTTGGCATCCGGTTCCTTCTTCGAGTCCTTTTTGGAGTCTTTCGCTTCATGGCCTTCACTCGGGCCGTCTGTCTTCTCCTCTGTGGGGCCGGCGAGAGCGGCTGTGGAAGCTTCTTCGGGTTGCTGCTTCGCATGGAAGGACTCCAGCGTCTTGCGGCCGTCGTTGTCCAATGGTCTCAGAAGCTCCTGGAGCCCTAGGGGTTCCCCATCTATCAGCGCCCAAGCCTCCTCGCCGATGTCTGCGAGTTTCTTCCTTGAACTCTCCTCAAAGCGGAGCCATGCGTAGCCACCAACTTTATGGGGTGTTCCCATGAGTATTCGGCCTTCGTGCACCACTCCAATTATCTTGCCCTTCAAAGAAGGAGAAGCCCTGACTGCCACTTTTCCATGTGCCACTTCATATCGTCCTGCATAGCCCAAAGCCTGCGGCTGGCGTTCTACAGCCGGGACGAGGTTGAGCTCGTGAATCAGTGCCCAAGCCGAATCAGCCAAAGCACCCATGGCATGGCAGCTTCGTGACGAAACATGGAGCCATTGCTGTCCCCCTGTACTTTCCTGTACTGCTCCCAGCAGTTGCGCGCCTTTGCTGGCAGCCCCGACAAGTCTGGACTCTTTTGAGGGCAGTTCCCACAATGGCACCTGGTGAGCAACATCAAAGCAATGATGCTCTTCGTGGAAAAAATTGCTATTGCTCTCCTCTTTGAGATTCGACTCTTTCACTTGCAAGTCCTCTGCCGAGTCGGGACTTACAGGCTTTGCTGCATCCCGGACATGGCTCTCCTCTTCCTTCTGCGATTGGACTGCTTCACCTTCTTCCACCCTGGCTACGGCATCGCCAGTGTCCCTGCCTGATTCTGGCTCATTTCGTGGTGAATCAGGCGGTGCTTCATCTGCTCGTCTCAGTTTGGCAGCTCTCTGCCGCGCCTCCTCTGCGAGCCTCTCCAGCTCGTCAGCTTGGCCTGGTTCGCAGCTCGTCTCAGTTCTTAGATCCTCACCATTCTCTGCTTGAACTTGAGCTTGATCCTCGGCACTCTTTGGAACCTCTGTCTGGCTCAGCTGCGCCGCTTCCCTCTGTTCGGCCTCTGCTTTCTGCGATTCTTCTTCTGCCTTCCTCCTGGATTCAGCCTCCAGACGCCGTCTGGCTTCTTCCTCCTCATGTTTCTGAGCTTCAGCTTCTGCTTTCCGCTTCGCTTCTTCCTCCGCGATTCTCCGCGCTTCCGCCTCTGCTCTCTGTCGCTCCTCCTCGGCCTTCTTCGCCGCTTCGGCCTGCCTCTTCGCTTCCTCGGCTTTCCTCTTCTCCTCGGCCTTTCGGGATTCTTCGGCCTTTCTCTTGGCTTCCTCCTCTTTCCGCTTCTCCTCGGCTCGTGCAGCTTCCGCCTGCGCAGGGAGACAAAGCAACAGCGCCTCCGAAAGCGAAGGGCCGCCGCGAGCGTATGCTCGGCGACGAGGAGCCCGGCCTCGGCAGCCTTCCGAGCCGCCCACTCCTCTGCTCGCACTCGCGCACGCGAAGGAAGTCTCTCTGGCTGTCGTGCCGTGCGCGCCTCGGCTGTGGGGACGCCGAAGTAGGCTCCGGCTGGAGCGCCGCAGAGATGCTCGACCTCGAGGTTGTGCAAGGACGAAACTGGCTAACAGTCGAGGCCGTAGCATCAGTGGCAGCCGCAGTGCCGTTGCGTTCATTAAACGTGTTTTTGCTACCACTGCGGTAAATGTTTTCGTGCGACCGACTTCGATCACTTCGAATGTCTCTGGTCGCGGCCCGGCATCGTCGGCTTTAGGGCTTAAGACTTTCAAGGTTCAGCTCAAACCTGATCGTGTCTGTTCAACTCACGCAACGTTTTCACTCACTGTACTGTACCTCTTTGGAAATATCATGCGACAGCCTTGGACATGAAATGTGCTAGAGCAGCTCGAGGTTGGATTAGTTCCCCACGCTGCCTCGTGGCAACAAGAACGCACGTAGTCGTTGTCCGCAAACTCCCTCGCACTCTGTCACATCCATCATTCAAAGCACTGATTCAACTGCACACAGCCGAACGTGGCAAGTGGATCCCCGAGCAAGAACATTGCCTGATGCCAGACTTCATGGCATTGTACCCATCCTCACCGGGATGTGAGCTGAGCACAGTGCATGAAGTCTTTTTGCCATTTGCCAACCTCGGTGGTGGGAAAGTCGAACCTTTTCATGATGGGGTTCCACTCCTGCCAGCAAGAAGTGACAACCAAGCAACAAATGCCCAGCTTTCCAATTTGAGCCTGCGTGATCAACACCCGCCGATGCTGCTCCATGTGCATCCCGCCGCGCTGCTCGATGTTTTGCATGGTCCTGTTTCTATGTGTAGTCGATCTGCATCTGCAAAAGTGTAAGCCCCTCAAAATTAGTCATGAAGTGAAGCCCGCTCCTCACGACGGCAGGCGTCAGCAGTGACTCCTTGAAGGCCTGTTCAAGATTGCTCATGGCACGGGCTTCCAGAAGAGTCGAGGACGCGTCTCGCACCTTGAGGATCTCCTTCGCCTCGCCTAAGAACATGGGCCGTCCACGGATCTGGCGAGGAATCGTTTCCTGCATTGCAGAGAAACATGACCAGCTTGCCACCCACTGAACATGCTAGGGTTGCAAGACCCAAAGCAAACCGATGCCTGAGCACACTCCATAGCACATCTATAGCGAGCGAACACTTTCGTGCCTGCCGGTTCTTTGTCGAGGTTGGAGCAGGCGTCGGATTCTCATTGATCTTTCGGCTCGTTTCGATCTGGCAGCGAAGGCACTGCGTGGACAAAGACGCAAGTCTCGCTAGACGGCCACTAGACTCTAGACTTCTTCCGCCTCCTCCTGCTTCCAGCTCTTGCTCTCACCATTCGTGCTGGCCTTTTTCAGCTTTTACTGCTCTCTGCAACACGTCTTGACGGCCACTCTTTCAGATGCATGAGCTCTCCGCCGTTAGTCTGAACAGTGCTCCAGGGACCATGCGCAGCTGGCGCTCCACCTGGCCCCGGTCACAAGTTGCGATCCTCTAGCAGCCAACTCAAAAGATGATCGAACAACCTGGGAAAACATATGCCAAGATGTGGTGTCTGAGAGCTTGCGCCCGTGCTGTGCTTTCTGAACCTTGGCCACCGGGCCTCGTGCGAGACGAGTCGGATGCCTGGTTGGTGCCCGTGCTCCTGAAACGAAGAGTCATCATTGATCGGATTCGATATGTAACCGAACAGCTGCATACGTGTACATGTATACATCTAACATGTAGCTATACGTGCGTTCTGCGAATGTGCATTGCAACCCCCAGTTCCCCAGAAATGAGGCCGGAGAACCAGCTAAAGCCCACAAACGTATGTCCACAAGGCAACTTTCTGCTGACTACCGGCTACTAGTTTCCCGTACAAATTGAAGATTCCAGTCAGTAGTCATGCATGTATACATATGTGCATATACATATATACTGACTGGCTGGCTGACTAACTGATTGAATCAACGAACGGCTGAATGACTGACTGAATGGCAGAATGGCCGAATGACTGAATGAATTCATGCATGCATGACTGACTGACGGACCCACTGAATGGCGCATGAATGACTAAATGGATGATTTATTTTCATGTACAAGTAGCAGTGTCATATGTGTGTGTGTGCGTGCTGCGTAGGTAGGTAGGTCATTAGGTACGTAGGCAGGTCAAGACGTAAAGCCGTAGAAGCAGAATGCAGGGAATTGCACAAAAGTACATCTTTACTCTGCATGAATTCGCCAGAACGAGTACATCGTACACATGGAAGCTGCAGCACTTCTGTGTTTAGGTCAAGGTACCCTCAGCATATAAAACAGTAAGTCAACAGGTAGCCATACAGGGAGATGGCGCAATGCCACGACTCCTGGTGAGTGCTCCGGGCTCCATGAACAGCTCTCATGCTACTGCTCCCGGACCGATATGAAGGCTCCCTTTCCTAGTTGCGCACGGAGCAGCCACACCTTTTCCAATGCTGCGGCCCCTTGGATTCACAATCCTTAGGAGATTCGTTAACTCCTTCGACCTCTGGCAACGCGCCTCGCATCGCATTGCATGCAGGCACGAAAAGCGGAGTTGCCGCACTAATGAATTCCGCGAACTGACATGCTCCAGAGACATGCGACCCTCTCTTCCAATGCCAAGCGTTGGGCATTGTGCAGGCCACGACTACTTCGAGTGTGGATGCGAGCTTTGGTCTCACTGTCTAGCACGCGAAGTCAGATCAGTGTCACCGTCATCGTGCCTCACTTACTTTCCGACTGATGCTGGATTCCCGGTGATGCATTAATTTCATGCTGCCGCGGAACTGAGGCCCTAATCTCTCCTGCTTTCTTTGCACCGCGCCATATACACTGAGTTTGGACTCTTGCAGCGATCACACCCCAAACCTCACAGGCACCTCAGAAGTTAGCAAAAGGCTCCGGACCCTCAGATTCGTGAGCCGTTTGCCGCAGCGACAGAGCCTCGAAAGATCACTGCGGCAATTCTGACGACTTCCCATGGCAAGCGACAACCAAGACCGCCTCGTCATCGTTACAGGCATCGGATCGACCTAACAGAATGGCAGGGGTGCTGTGGGACACTCCTGAGACACGGGGGCCACGAGGGCCGAGCTTCTCAGGAAAATGAACGTCGCCCTGACCGCGAGAAGCAGCAACGCTGCTGCACCCAGCGGCCTGAGCTTGCAAACGACTGAACTGGACTGATAGGTCACTGCAACCACTGCGACACACAGCGACCTTCGACAGAGGCTATGCTTGGCCTCGCGCAGACTCACCGCCATCGCAAGCGAAGCAAACCTTCGAAGGGGCCAGAGTCCCGGCTACCCGTGCCACCCGTGACGACTCATGCTGCTGCACCCCTGCTGAGCTCCAGCCTTTGGTTTGGCCTGGGATGGCGGTCCTCCCGACACTACTCCGACAGAACACCATATCGCAAACGGGCGGTGGCGGCCGCTGGCGGCGATTCCTGGTCGTCTTTGATCGCGAACTTAGTTTCAGCCTCTGTGTCTTCGAAGTCCACGGACACTTCCTTCCTCCTGAGAAGAAGCCAGTGCCGAAATGTTACCGGGTGTTCTTGTCTAGCCGTGAACGCTTCAAGGGCTCCGAACGAGACTCCGACGCCCTTCTCAGGATTTGCAAAGACTGAGCCCTGCACTTCTCCGCATCCAGGATGAGACGCTGCTTGATTTCCGGCTGCGGCAGGAGATGAACATTTGGCAACACCATAGGACGGATGCGGCCACTCCTGAGCTGGCATCCACTGCCCGAGAACTCTGAAACGAGTACCACAGTGCAAGAAAGGTTTTGGCTTACTCCCTTCAAAGCAAGTGTTCAGTCAACAGTCCAAAGGCTCTGAAACGAACCATATTCGCCCGTTGCTGCACAAGGAAGGCTTGCGCCGAGCTTGGAGCTGGCTCGTCAGCTTAAACAACCACAAGTGCCAGTCATCAGAAGCTGAGCCCGCAAGAAATGCCGGTGAGATCGAGATGCCGAGTCACGTGTAAAATTCCACGTCGCCGTGGGGAAGAGTTGCCAAGTAGCAACGAGCCCACTGGCAATGTGTTGGCCTGGAGAAAAAAACGGGTGCTAACATTTCCGCCAAATCGAATCTGCTGTTGAGTTCTTGCTGTGCATTGTTATCGTCTCTGTTTTTCCGTCTGTATGCACAGCTCAGTTGGAATCTCGGTGCTAGCCACGACAACATGGCATGAGGCACCAAGGGCGGCATTCTTCCGATGCTTGGCGACACCGGTGCACACATGCAACAGGCGCATCCATCTTGGTCGCTCGTTTCTGGCAGGAGTAGCTGGGACGGCAGCTGGGCAACGATCGTCTCCAAACACCCCACGATGCAGGGCAAAGACTGAGGGAGGCATGACATCCCAAATCTCTAAACCATTCTAGACCTTCAACGCGTTTGTTGACAACAAAATACGATCAAGGCTAAGATTTGCCAGCTAGCCCAGTGCCCCCAAGAACCCGACAAACCCAATGCCATGTGCACCAGACCGTCTCCGCGACCCCGCAGATCGACGCCACCAAACTGGGGCCGTCCCAAGTCAGGCGATCTGATGGCGTCCAAACAAGCCCAAATGTGAGAGGTTCCTCCGTCGCCAAACCGGAGGCTTGCGTCCTTTTCGTGGAACGGGCCGATCTTCATTTCCAATCGCAGCTTTACTCGAGGCCCATCCCTCTTGATGCCAGGATGGTCGCAGGGATGTGTCAGAAAGGGTCCGAACTTCACATCTGACGTTCTGATTTGTGCGTGGTAAGTTACGCCTGCGGGTGGAGCAGGATTTTGACAGTCGCTCCAGTTAGTGCTATAGCTGTGTTTCAGCTCATGGTTTGTGTCCACTTTGCCGCTGCAGTGCATGGCGGCCCTCGCCTTTCAGACTTCAAATCCTTGATGGTCGGGGAGGACGGCTGCCGATTTGCGCGAGAAGACTTCGATTCAGGAATTGTTCACGGGCTTCACGCTCAAGCTTAAACGCTCGCACATTCCACGCATAGCCCAAACTACTGCAGCTTGGAATTGAAGCGACAAGCAGAGCGTCTGCAGCCAAGATGCTGATGACATATCCTTGAGCCATCGAGCATGACTTGACAGACCTTGTGCTTCAGACAAGCTTCGCCTTCAACAGACGTTCTGCCTAACCATGAGAGTGCCTGGTGGCGAAAGAGCTGGTTCTGTTTGCCGATGACAACGGTCAACACCTGCAGCCAGTTACTGTTTCAGGATCATCTCCTTCAGCCTGTGGAGGCCTTTCTGATGTCGGTGAAGGCCGATATCTCCAGGGCGGCATAGGCCTGCAGAGATTCACAAAGAAACCCAAAGATAAGATGCCGAGATCCTCAGTGTCTAGTGCCAAGCCAAGCAAGTGCTTCTCTTGCGATGTCACGAGTGCTCTGCAGTCATGCTCAAGAAGAACCAATGCAACTAGCTGGATGCCTGCCCTACTTGGCCAATGACTGATGGCAGAACTTCCAAACACATCAGCCACCGTTTCGCCCCGCGGACCGGATGTCCACCAATGATGTAAACGCCGATGCCCACTCCGAAGTGGTTGAAGACTTGCCTGCGACAGCGATGAACTTCCTCGATGGAGCTGGGAAGCTTTCCGATTTCCGATTTTGCATGTCGCAACAGCCCAAGCCATCTTGACATCTGCCTTTCACAGCCGTCGTCATCATTCCCTACCCACCCCAGCTCCCACGACCGAACTCCACGGCTGCAAACCAATGTCCACCCTTACCCTAACTAAGTCTATTCAATAGAAAGGGCATTGCACCTTCAGGTTTGTCTGGAACCCTGCAGATACGAGATGAATCTGCTCAGGGTTTAGGGGTTCTTGCAAAGGCATCATCTTCCCAAAGTCACCCACTGCCGAGGGTAGCACGCCACCCTGGCCCTGATTCTTACGAAACGCAAAGCTTAGTAGAGTATAGAATGTATCTTATATTATTGAATTCCCAAGTTAAGCATTCTGCTGCATGAGATGAGGTCGGTGCGGCTGATGCGTGATGTCTGTCCTTGTATGTCTCAGCCAATACCGCCGAACACAAAGTATCAGTAACGAGAAAACGAGCAACTGCACAAATCACTACATATCATTGCTGCTACTGAGACTAGTTCTGCTACACCACCGCTGTGACTATTACGACTACGACGACGCTACTCCTACTCCCATAAACAAATCGGAAGCATGCTATACTATAGCGCAAGAATGAAGATAATCAGCTCAAGTCCTCGATCAGACTCTAGTAGCAACCAAAGTTCCAACATGATCGTCATGCTATCATGCTGATGTGAAAGAAGCACTGCGGCTCACAGATACAAAAGAAAATGCATTGAAACTGCCAACGGATCGAGTCGCTCTCCTACTCACCAAGTCCCGCGCGGAGGTACGACATACGCAGCATATCTGCTCCTTTGTGTTGGGTGCGGCAAGGAATCGCAATGTGCTAGTAAACTTGTGGAGTCGTGACTCGCGATGACTCGCGAGCACTGACCTACGCAGTCAACTTGCCAGCTGAAAGTGACTTAGAGACTAAGACACGACTTGGCATGCCTTAGATCCTACCTGCTGAGTTCAGGGCCTACCATTGTAGCAGTCATCGCAATGACAGAACATAGCGGCTGTCCCCTCTTTGGTGGCCCTGTTCTCTTAGGAACATCTGAGAGGCGGGCTCGAGATTCAGCCGCGAATGGTATGGTAGCTCCGCCTGGAAGAAATAAAGCCTCAGAGCTGCACAAGGAAAAACAGCATCGATCGCATGCCCACATTTAGCAGGCTCTTTGTCCCAAACATGAGACCTGTAACATCACGCAAGCCTCGCAAGCTTCAAGACTGCCATTACAACGTGATCAATGCACCGTGGGGAATCTCTGGAGAGAGACATATACATACCTTGAGAACCCTGCTGTCCATCTTCGCCATTCCAGACTAGAAGATGTCCATCCTTCCAGTGCGGAACATGCACAGAGGAATTTTGACCTTCTGATCTTTGCCGCTGGGGTTTTGACGATAATGTGCTCCACGGCAACGCCGAAGGCGATAATGTTGCGCCTGCCCAAGGTCAACCGACAACCTTAACACTCTGGCTAGCGACAAGGGGCCGAGCCCATTCACGACAACGCCATGTTGGCTCCAGCACCTCAACCGGACTGCAGGAATCTGCAGGGAGCCCCGACTTAATGAAACGCTATTCAATGCGTTTGCATTGTCGTGTTGTCGAGCTCAAACTGCTTCTGCAAACATGACACCTGACGCAGGCGAAGCGTCTCTGAGGCACGTGCTTGTCTGACTTGAACTTGTGCTGCAACATGGGTTCTTTTTCGTTGTTGTTCGGCGTCTCAGCACGGAATAAATCATGGCTCTCTGCGTCGGAAATGCGCACAAAGAACGTACATGGAGCTTTACGGCTGAGTTCGGATGAGACGCCATCGTGAAATTGGAGCAGTCGTCATGATCAGCATGCCAGGCCCAAACCTGCAAAGCTAACGTCAAAAACTGCAATGAAGAAACAAGAAAATAACCCTCCGAGAAGTGGACATTGTCGATGATCAAATTGTCTGAATTGAATTCCATAAGCGTGTTGGCTCCTGAAGACAAAAAAAGATCTGCAGGTCTAGGCGCAGGATGCACAGGAGAAACTTAGGCGCATGCTGACGGGGGCACAGCCCAGGCCCAGATATTTAAAGGCTCCAACACGCGCAAAAATGTCAGATGCCTTGGATCTGCCCGAGTGTGGAAACTGCGTGTGGAAACTGCACGCCACACAGGGAAAATGCAAGCTGAGCCATCAACGACTCCGGTACTTGCTTCCGCCGATCTTGCGTCGGTCTCGCCACGGCTTCCCCATTGCAGCAGCGGCTCCCTGTAAAGCAACCGCTGGATCGGACATACGGTCACATCGGTCACACAAGCGAATCCCCAAAAGCGAATCGATCGTAAGGTTGAGACGCATAGAAGCCGAGGACTGGAGTGGCCGCATCCAGCATGATGCCCGCGATCCCTGAAGATGTGGCTTCTACGTCGCACACGACACAAATAGCAGGTCCTAGGTCACTGTGACCATTTCCGAACTTTGTTGTCTTGGGTATCATCCTAGTGGTGGTGTTCTTGGCGATTGTTGGAACACGGCTAGGTGCCGAACTCACATCGTTCAGAAAGTCTGTCACCTCCCACGGTCGCCGCTTTTGCAAGCAGTCTTGACTGGAGGGAGACTCGACCCATGCCGCCGCCTGCAGACACGATCGTCCAGGTGGTGATACCAAGGTGGGGAAGCCTGGCGCTGAGCTATGCATAGCTAAGCTCGCGGTGTGGTTACTATGAACTGCTCACATGAGGACATGGCTCTTGAGTGTCGTAGCTCCGTCAAAGAACAACAAAGCTTTCTCCCGCAGTTGAGCGACAAACTGTCAATGCCGGTGACTCTGCATGTGGGACCGCCAAAACTGTGTTAGACGAACGGCCAAGGCAGCAGCCTATCCCGAGTAGCACGAAACCGCTGGAAGTGATCACCAGAGGCTCGTCCAGACGGTAGATCTCAGAGGTGTCACAATGCTTTGGACAGCTGTTTTGCTGCGAGCGCATACCTAGCGAACATGTTCAATAAATTGAGCAGCCGGCACCGGGTGTCAGCAGCATGCCCTCCTGTGTACAACGAAGTCTCCGGGGCTGTACTTTCTGATGTGCAATGTGGAAGTATCCGAATGCTTGCAACAGTTCTCGAAACCTGACCGCCACATGATCTGACTGAATCTACCTTCACTTCATCGCGCTATGCCGGTGAAGCTTGTGCTGCCGGGCGCCTTCGTCGCCATGCCTCGATTGATATCCGAAGCCGACATGTCCGGAGTGGCAATGAACACCTTCTCCACATCCAGGGACTCTACAGAGAGCGAAGTGCATGTGGCCAACTCTGCTCTACTCACCGGTCGAAGTGATAAGGCAAGACGACACCAAGGAGGCAGAGGCATTCAGAACTGCATTGCGACTCGCATGGTGTCATGGCACAGGCCCTGACATCGGAATCGATGTAGAGCGCACGATCAATGTGTGATTCGCGGTCCTGGCGTCAAAACATTTTTTGTTGCACTGATCCTCAAAACCAGGTCTGCACACCGTCTTCATGTCCCGAGACTGGCACTGAAGCAAGGCAGCCACAAAAGTCTTCGAACCTGCGCACTATTCGCGCTAGAGCAATCGGCATCACCATCATCATCCCGTCCTCCCCATCCACATCATCATCATCATCATCATCAATAAATCGTCTTCGCAATCATCTCGGGGCTTCAGCCCTTCAGTGCAAAGCCGAAGATCACCCTCGAGCAAGTCATTGGCTGAACCACCAGAAAGTAAGGATCGACACAAACGCGCACGCATGCACACACACACACACACAGAGACACACACACACACGCGCGCGCGCGCACGCGCGCGCGCGGGGCGCGAGAGAGTCTTAAGTACCAATCGCAGCACTTCTGCATGGTCTTCGTGCACTCGTGTAACGCTGCATTCGCCACGTCATGCCGCAGCATCACCACATCACCTCTGAGTTCCGAAACTCCTACAATGGGCCCTGAGGCAAGCTTCCAAATTCGCCGGTCTTGTCGGACAGTGGCAAGATGAAGCTCTCTAGCACTTCATGTAGCTACAGGAAAAGGCCTTAGGCCTCGGTCTTGACACGAGCCACTCGAACACTCTCCAGCCCCGACACAAGTCGCTAGAGCTAGACAAAAATTCAGCAGTAGGCAAGTTGCCCTTTCGAGTCTTGGAGTCATGGAGCAGTCCTTGCCAATCGCACCAGGAGCTGGATTTTTCAGCATCTTCGGCACGTAGATCTTCCAATCGGATGTCTCCTGCGAACACACCGCAGCCCTTTCAACATCAGCAAGGCAGAGCAGTTGCCACATGTCCTCGAAGACAAGGTATGGCTTCTCGGCAGATCCTTGTAAACTATATGGAGGAACTCAGCCAAGAGCACCGTGACATCCGATCAGGCGGAGCGGAGCTGAGGTCCAAGCTTGGTATTCCCGACACCTGCGAGACCTTCTCGGTCATGCCCTAGCCGGGGGAGACGGCAAAGACACTTACAAAGGATTGCAGGGAGTCAAGGCTCCGGCTCCATCGCAAGCGTGCATGTCCTTTTTGTCAAGTCCGACAGCCTCGGTGCTGGCCCAGGTTTTGACGTACATGTGCAACAAGCCGGTGGTGGAAACTGCGACAACTACCCTGACTGTCAAACGACTGTCCCCTTGCCGCTTTAGGTTTCAAGCAAAGCTGTGATTGCTGTGAGACTGAAAGGCCAAGATGCACCCTGGAAAATGTAGTTCCAGCCGCCGGTGCAGTAAAGTCCTCTGAACAGCAAAGCGTTTCAGCTAGGCCTCGACAGCTTGTAATTAATACACCTGAGGCACGTTTCGCTGTCCTTCCGGCGGCAGGGACACCTGCCGTGCATACCATTGCTGCTGGGTGCCCATCACCAGCTTCCCGTTCACCTGAGTTCGACAGGCAAAATGCCCGAGATTGTGCGGCCGTTTCGTGGCCTCCACATCACTCATGAAGCCACCGCTGGAGTATCCCGCCTGTTGGGTCTTGGCAGGTGTTTGGGCACAAGATTTATCATCATTGCGGAATCCGTGGTGAAGATCCTGTCTTTTGTGGCAGGCAGAATCCTATCAATACTGAATATGTTTCTTTGGTACATCAACTTGAAACACCATGATGTTTAGTTCTTGCCTCAGCTGCAGGGTGCAGCCTGACGAATCGCGCCTTGTGAGAGAGCCAGAGCTCGTTCTTGACGATTGCTCTTCGAAGCGGTGCTGCCTGCACCGAAGAATTAATATTTATCGGTTTATGTTTATATGCAGGCACAACTGCATCCACACACACCCACACACACACACGCATACATACATACATACATACATACATACATACATACATACATACATACATACATACATACATACATACATACATATATATATATGCATGTATATATATATGTGTATATATATATGTGCAGATGCATGCATGCATGCATGCATGCATACATACATACTGCAAGAGCAACTACTACCCTGTTGGGACAGGCCTGTGAGACAGCCCACATGGTGCCTGAGCCGTTCAAGCCATGCAGACTTCAGCCACGCAGCCAGGTAGCTTCCAGGGTTACCAGGTTGCTGAAAACAACGCTAATGCTATAAGATTTTCGGACAACCACGCATTGCAAATCAGCAACACACGTCTTTGACCTTTTCTGCGTTTTTTGGAGTCCTCGTTTTGCGCTTTTTGTGTTGGGATATTTCTGGTGGTTTTTTGTCTGAGTATTGGTTTTTGTCCTTTGTTGTTGGTGCTTTTGGTTAGTTGTGTTTGGCCGTGAGGGTCCAAGACGAGTTTCGCAGAAATGCCAGAAAACACACAAGGAAAAACTGAACGCATCCGTCAAGAAACTGGAAAATCGCAAGCACGGAGCCGCGGCCGGGACATCGCATTTGTTGGCGTCGGTTTTTGCGTTTATTTGGAGTCCAAGTTGGTGTTCCTGGAAGGTGTTTGTGTCCAAGCTGGAATCCAATTTGTTGTTGCTGCAAAGTGCTCGCATCCGAGCCCAGCAGGGGCTGGAGGATGCTCACGTACGAGTCATAGGAGCGGACTGCACACGTTAGAAAGCAATACAACCAGCCTATACATACATGCAAACACACCAGTACTACTCCTAAAAACACAAAGAACTATGTCAGCACAAAGCAACACTCGAAGAATGCCAAACTCGTACACCAAGTAAACACCAAACTAAATATTGGGCGCTGCCAAGTTCTTATAACACTAATGATTATAAATTATAATGGTATAATTGCCACTGCTATCTCATGGTCGGCTCGTGGTACTCGATTGCTACTACTCTGATGGCTGGGCGATGCTGAGGCTCCGGCGTCCCGCTGTCACAGTGACTCCTTCCAGCGAGCGCCAGAAGTTGTTCGTTGCCTGAACTTTGGGGGGTTCAGGCTTTGGCTTTGTGGTCCGGGCTTATCATGTCAAGATGTCCATGGTGATGGCCAGCTCGTGAGTCTAGGGACCAGTCTGCACTAATCAGTATGCATGACATACTGCACCAGCTGCATCTGTAGCTCAGTCACGCCTACCGCCTGCCCCATATGCCACAATCGACGATCAAGGATTCACAGCCAAGAATGTCAAGGTCTCGGCTTGATCTGTGATGTCATTACTGACCTGAGCGAGGGGGGGGGGGTGTTTGAGCAACCCGAGCAGCGGTTGTAAACACTCTGGGCGCTTGGCCCAGGCATCCGGGACTACAACCTGGGACACGAAGAAAGGAACAACGAGAAGGCACGGCTGCAAAGGCCATTCGGTGCAGGGCAGATTCAGGACCTCTGCCGACCCCAGCGACAGTGGTGTAGTAGCCTGCAATTCAAGGCGACACATCCCAGCCTTTGAATCAGTAGTATGAGCACGCAGGGCAGCGCGCTTGAGTTGGCAAATCTGCACTTGTCCGTAATGCCTCTTTGCTGCGATGTTTCTGTGCTGAAGTGTTTGGCTTACGCATCGCATTGTTGGCTTCCACAAAATATGTTTCGCATTAGGAAGATCTCGGTCCAATGAAGGCGGAACTCCCACTTTGCATCGCTTTTCCAACAGGTCAACCCAATGCATACAAACAGGAGCAGTGCTTTCGGTCGAATTCACCGAGTCCGACCAAGGTTGCAGGCTTTTGCAGAAACAAGAAAAGAAGACACTGTTCTTCCATGCTGCGTGTGTAGACGTGCTTGTACTAAGCATAGGCTTTCAGCCATTCCTTACATACATGCGGGGAACGACTTCCAGAGCGCTTTCGGGCTTCGAACTATGAAGATCCAGCCGCATTTCACACACGTTGTCATGACAAGCTGCAACCCTGTCGGCTTCCGTGAAGTGCGCTCGGACCATCAAGTGCCCACCTCCGTTTCACTGTCCCCTTTGCACCCCGAGGTCTCACTGCCTGTTGCTTCGAGTGGTAAGATTCCCGGTGGTGCTATGCACCTCCTCATGACGACAGCACCGGGAAGCCCTCCTTCAAAACACCAAGAACTCACAAGGTGAACCCTGTGACAGCTGCTAAGTTCCACCATCAATCGCGGCACACCAAAACCCGTGCAGCAGTGGCAGTGAGCTGCTTCCTCAGCTAAATTCTGTGCATGCCCCAATGCCCTAACGTGGGTTCACAGCTCAGTGGCGTAAGGGACACTTCGCGTGCACAAGCAGGCGCTGTCATGCCAGTCCCTTCCCCCCGCAGCCTATATCGATCCACATGTCATGAGGATAGACCTCAGGTCAGTCTCAGTGTCCCTTTGCGAGATACTCACCGACTCAAGGGCCAAGCCCCGGGTTTGAGCAAGACCGCACGTCTTGCCTCGGACTGAAAGTCTGCAAGCTGGTCAAGCAGAAAATCCTAGGGGGTAGGCAGGTCCAAAATGGGACGTCGCGTCTTTCACCTCCGACAGCTTTGCCTGAAGGGCGCTCGGGCCTTCTAAATGGGCAAGGACAGACAACACCTCGCAATGCAACTCGCCTTGAGCTCTTTAGAGCTCATAGATGGGTCCAAGACCACGATCCTTAACAACTTGTGTTTGACAGGCTCATGATGCCACTCACTGATCAAAAACTGCTGAACAAATGCCGGGAGTCTCAGGTATCCTGCTATACCACTGCCTGCTTTCACGTCCGTCCTCGGCAGACAGTTCTCGGGCGATGCGCAAAGGAAAGCATGCTCGTTCCGGGCCTCGGCCTCATGGCTCTTCGCCAATCCGACGAGAACCTGGCTCGTCTTCGCTTGTCTGGCTTTGGCTTTCAGATTCCAGCTGCAGCAAGTTTAAGGATGTCTGAGGCGTCGGCGACGAGTAGTCTCAAGATTGGCGGCGCTCTTTGGCGCACCATGAGCAGCCTGAGAATCTGACTCAGGAGGCGTGCACTGACTCCAGTTCTTCTCGAATGGAATGATCAAAGCTGAGTCCACTGCGCTGCCCTTAACGGAGCTTGACCCCGTTGGCGGGAGCTGCCAAGGAGCCAAAAGGCAGGCCGGACAGCGGCACTTTTCCCGGAGGTCTCGAGTCCAACTCGGCTGACAAAACACTATTGTATATCATATTATATTGCATGTTGATTATTAAACTATTATATCAGTCATATCGTACTGATATTATGTTATAGTATAGTATATTACAGTATAATCTGATATTGCTTACATGTTCTATGAATTCTTTCCCTCCCTCTTGCACAAAAAATCCGTCCTTGACGACTTGAAGAAGGTTAGGGAAGCCAGCACCGTCGATGCCGAAGCCGTGCTTTCTAAGAGTTGCCTTCAGGTTCCAGGGGCCAGCCAGAAGGGTGCTACACAACGGAATTGCGAGCTTGAGCAGGCCTTCCAAAAGATGGAGAGCAGCTTCGCTACGGCCTGCGTGGCAAGGCCTGAAATGCACTCATTTCTGGCCCCGCGATGCCGGCCTCGCGTTTCTTGAAGGCCCCCCAGTCCATTCTCCGTAGCTCCGCTAAATCCTGCTGGGCTGGGCTCACAACCCGATCTTTGAACCTCTGAAGGCACCGCCCGGGACCTTCTGGAACTTTGCACTGTTGGAAACGGTCCGAAGCTCCTTCCATTCTGTTTTTCGGTGCTCCGGAAGTGGCGGCTTTAGGTCCCGTGATTGCTCAACCGAGTGAAGCCCTTCTCGAATTCCTTACAGGGAGACATGCAGAGGAGCTGTGCCATCATGCACTATCACGACTTGAAAACAAACGACGAACATTGGATCAACCGTTCTTGGCATGAACATGCTTCCTGTACTGGAAGGTAAAAAAGCATCTGATTTCACGCTCAAGGAAGGGAAGCAGCATCCTAAAAGCACTTCCAAGAACGGCCCTAGCAAAGCCAAACTGCCCAGCAAAGCCACTCACAGATCGGAAGGCCTCCAGAAGACGCCGCACTTCGTCTAACGAGAGCTCTGGTGCCTTGCAATCCAAAAAGTCAAAAAGTCCTAGTCGTAGATGTGCTTGAAGCTTTCGATGTCGCAAAGTGTTGAATCGTGCATGCGTCTTGAGTTGGCGCGCTTGTGGGAAGCTTCTTCGGGCATCGAGTATTCAATGTGAAATAGGAAATCTACAAGTTACAAGTAGTATCTCCGTAATCAAATCCAAAATGGTAGACAGCAGTGTTCCTAAGGAGTCCTACTTCGCCTAATTCATCCACCAGAAGCCTCATTACTCTTGGTTTTTTGGGCCTTATTGAAGTGTATTCAGGCTCTGCTTGTGCTGCATTTCGGCTTTGCGGCAGTCTTCTCCGGAAGGGTCGAAGCCACTGCGCTGGCATCTGACTGAGGGCTGTTGGGATGGCACTAGACATGGGGCAGGGGCAGTTGTCCAATCTCAAGAAACGTTCAATGGCCAAGTTTTGCTTGAATATAGACAGACCCAAGCGTTGGATGCCATGATAATCGCTGGATTTGAACAATCTTTCAGGCAGGATCATGACAATGAATATTATGTCTTTTGAAGTCATGACACATGAGCCACATCGCTCAAAGTCCGTTGCCGGCTTGGCCAAGACAACACTGCAGCACATGACCTAAGACGATTAAGCCGCTTGCCGGACTGTTCCTCTTGGTCCGCACTGGCCTCAACAGAATGCAAAAGGGGAAGGTGATTGAAAACGCCAACATCTGCGCATCGTCTGGCATTGGACTGCTATCCCAGTCTCAGCTCGCAGCGTCACTTTCGGAGCATCGCCAGGAGCCTCAGGGCTTCGCGGCCAAAATAGAAACATGGAATCGTTTGTGTCAGAGCTCCGGCCTCGTCAGCGAAGCGGGAGAAGGCACCGGTCTTCGCTGGCCTTGCAACAAATGCTGTCGCTTGGTCCAAATGAGTGCTTTTGCGCTGCAGCTCCGATGCAGCAGCATGATTTTGGTATTATTGCTGCTGCAGCGGCGTAGTCGCTGCTGCAGCAAAGGCCCCAAAGGCACCTTGACAAGACTCGTAAACTCTGCTGCGAAGGTCAGACGAGACCATGCGTGGCAGCACAAACACGAGCGGAGGCAGGTGCCACTTCTCCGGCCCATAGCTGACGGATATTGCTACCAGTGTCTCATGTCATCCAGAGCTGTGCTGTCCAGCAAGCAAACATGAAACCCGAAAAATTGAATTGATTCCTCTTGAGACACACATCTGAATCTGGAGTCGGGGTGCAAATTGGTGATCCTGAATTATCTTCTTGTATGTGACCAGCATGTGCGGCACGCGGCTTGAGCAGAACGGGAACCCAGCCCACAGCAATTCTATGCGATGAACGCTGAGCACCCCGATAAGACACTTCCATCGTCCACCATTGGTCAAAGCAAAAACTAGCCAACTTCTCTGCCCGCGCACGAACGGCCAGCACGCCAGGCATCTACCTGTACAGTCGCGATGTCCTCCATAAAACTGGCCGGAGTGAGTAACCACGAGAAGGCTGTCCAGTTGACGTGACCTTGCGATCCCTGACTGAAACCACATGGCATCTGCGTTGCCCGGTAGAGGTAGAGTATGGTAGTGTGTGGCATCTTGTCAACTGCGTTCTGCGATTATTTGCTCACATGTCAGTGGCTGCTCTGTGCCTTGGGTCACCTCAGCTCGATGAGCTAAGCTGAAGGTGTTCCGTAGCTGCATGAAGTGCAGCCACGAGATGCCGCGCACGAAAGAGTAAACGGGACATGGGAGCAGCGAGGGACGACTACTACCATCTCTGAATCACCTCCATGGCAATGCCAAGTCCCGCTCGCAGTTGAAGTGTTTACTTCATTGGGCAGTTCCGAGTGGTGTGCGGGGCAGTGGCAGCGGCCCCGGAGTGCGCACCTCCAAGGCAAGCGGAAGCTTTGGATCGGGACTGTCAAGCCAATGGTCTTGTTATCCTTTTCCTCACGCAAAAAGTCCCTCTCCTTCGACACAAGCAGTTTTGCAGCCTCACTGAGAGCTATGCGAGTTGCTTCGTCCTCAGTGAGCAAGCTGAGCTTGTTGTCGCAGAGGTCTTGTGTTGAGTGTAGCAGACACGTGCCAAGCGCTGCACCCAATCTTTGGTGACATGAATGTCCTGGCATGTAGTTTGTGCTTCGACTAAGATGGGCGATGCATCTGGCATGCTACTAGTCACTAGTCGAGGACCGAGGCTTGCGGAAAACCATCGTCCTGCATCCCCCACTCTCGGCACACCTCTTCAGGCGCTCCTTTGCCACAAACCTGACTGCATTCTGAGGACAGCAAGAAGCACGAGTCTGATGAAGCAGTGTTGCTAAGCTTGTGACGATGAATTGCGGAGGGGGCACACGCTTCGATGCGCCTGAAATGCAAGGTACGCCAAGCAAGCCGGAGTTCTGACCAAGCTGGGCACAATTCTGGAGAACAAGAATCCGACAGAATTGCTTGATGGCCACAGCGTCGTTCTTGTGGCGGCGATTCCTTGTCGCAAGTTGGAGACCAGAATTCAGCAGAGGGCCATGTCGCGAAACCAGCTCGGTTACCTATTGAGGCGATGGCAGAATCAGGACAGCCACGCGCTCGTCCGACGCCGCACGCTGTTGCACGTAGGAGAGCCAAGGCCTGCGGTTTCGTGTTTGGGGTTCCCCCCACCCGAAAGCCTAAAATTCTGAGCGTCGGGGAGCACAAATGGCACGGAGCATGCAATAGAGGACATGACCACATGCAGCAAGCTTGAAATCTTGCGACGCTGAGGCGCACACTTCGTCTCCTGCGTGCCATCGAAGCCTTGAAACGAAAGGCCTGGAAACAAGGAACCACGCTCTGTCCTGCAGAGTGCTGTCGTTTCTCGCACAACATGTAACCACCTGTGTGGCCATTCAATGTCGTTTTCCTGAGCCAACAGCACAGCTGTTTCCGTTTCAACCGATGACAAATCGGTGCCAACCTTTACACATGCTCTGAGCATCTCTGAGCTCGGTTCTGCCAGGCTTTCGGGTTCACGTCTACCCAAACCTGAAACGCGGTCTCCCAGTCTTCGTCAAAAGCACGTCAAGACACAGTTCTCTCAGTTGCCAACCACGCCGGGCTTAGCTGCAGCCTGGCATGATCCGGGATTGTTTACAGAATACCTTTTTTTGTACTATACTATGCCGTATTATACCAGACTATAGTATACTCTAATCTGCTATTTTTAATTCTATATTATACTATATTACACTGCATTATAGTATACTATAATACACTATATATAACTATTCTACACTGTACTATATATATATATATGTGTGTGTGTATGTGTGTGTATATATATGTATATATATATATATAATAGTCCAAGCTGAGCCTAGCTCTCTCAGAGACACCCTAAAAAAGCAGCCTTCGGAGCTCTGGCAGGGGCACCGCTCCCAGCCGGATCAGACGGATAGCCTGCAGTATCGGAGCTAGGGTTTAGGGATTAGGGCTTAGGGGTTTAGGGCTTATGGGGTTTATGGGTTTAGGGGTTTTAGGGGTTAGGGTTTAGGGTTGAGGGCCGTGGAAACACACCGAAGGCACAAAAGCAGGGCCTGCCGCTGCTGGAGCCGCCTCGAGGTGGCGGAGGTTGGGGCACCAGGAGCAACACAGATCCCTCAAAGGAGCCCTTAAAGGAGCCCTCAAAGGAGCCCTTGTGAAGGATGAAAAAGAAGAACCACTGGCATGGGCATGCTGATCCAAAGCAATTTTACCACGAGCCGTTCAAGACACTGGGAGAGTGCCATCTGTCGCACGTTTGGGTGCATGAACCTCGGAAAACGTGGAAGCAGCACAAACAAGCAGACGAAGAGCAACCCCTAAACCCCTAACCCTGACCCGCTAAAACAAACAAAGACACCTCCCTTCATGCAACGACCTACCTGAAAGAGAGGGTGCAGTGCAGCGCAAGATGCGGCGCAAGGAACAGCCGGCCTTCGGGACGACAACGGTCGGAGCCGGAACCTCAACCATGCCAGCTTGGACCAAAAGTTACTATCTATAATATACCATATTATACTATATATCTATAATATAATATACTACAGAATAGTATAATATGGTATAGTATAGTAAAAAATACTACAGTATTATAATATACAAAATGACTTCCGGCATCTGCAGGGGCAGTCAAACCGTCAGCCACAACTCTGCGCCCGGCAGGCGCTGGCGGTGCCGGGGGAGCCGCCGGTTCCTGCAAGCTTGCCATTTCTCGATTGCAAAGTCACTACAAAACATGTTGGAATTTTTAGGGTTTAGGGTTTAGGGTATTGAGAAATAAATTTCTCGTGTGACTCTATCCTGCCAATGGTGCAGGCACGTTGCTGTAAATGCTCGTGGAAAGCTTCAATTCCATGTGACCGTGTACGTTGCGAGATTCGGTAGTTTACAAGTCTCCTGTACCGGCAACATCAATCATGCCACTACAACACCGAAGTGCCAGTCGCCCCGACGCATGCTGTCGACACCTTTGCTTTGGCTCTCTGCACAATTTTGGCTGCAGCTGCAGAACTTTGCCGCTTCGCCGCAGTTTGCTTCGTTGATGCCAAGTTTGCGGCAGCTTCGGCCTCTTCCAAGGCCGAGCTCGTAACAAGAGGCCCACCCAGCGCAGCAAAAATGCCATGCTTTGCTAAATGCTCCTCGTAAAGGGAAACCGCAGCAGCAGTGCACGGCACCTCCTCCTCGAGCCCATAAATGAAATTCCAGGTTTCTTCTTGGCTGGTGGAATGCTCCCAGAGATGTTCTAGCACAATTCCACAGGCTTCTAGGCGATCCGTGGCCGATTCTGATAGAAGCCGATCCAGGATTTCTTGCTCGACTGCCGGCATATGCTCAGCCTTCTCCTCGTCGCTAAAGCCCTCCAAGGCAGCCTCTGCTTCGTCGTTCGCTTGTTGTTGGAGTGTCGGGATTTGCACATCCAGCCACTCCCTTCCCTTCGCATCCAAAGCCAAGGCGCTCCCTTCTCCTGTCACATGCTCCTTCGAAAGGGCCGTCTCAACCTTGATTGCTTGGGCTTCCTTCGCTCGTTGGAGGGCATCGCTCATGTACTGCTTCTGCCACTTTGCCAAAGCCAGCTTCAATTTCTTGATTTGGGCAGCCCTTGCTTGTGAGTCGTCTGAATCAGCTTGGTGGGCTCGTTGCATCTCACGCTCAAAAAACTCTTTCTGCCGAGCCGAGAATCTGCTCACCTCTTTCAGCTCAGCTTGAAGCATGGCTTCAAAAGCCAACCGACAGGCACGAACAACTTGGGTCAGTCTTTGCTGGACCTTCGTGATTTGGCTGCTCCAGGAAGAAGCTGCAGATTCGGACATCTTCTGTTGGGTGGCAAGGTGGGTCTTCAGCACGGCAGTCATGTTCCGAATTGCGGTGCGCATATCTTTGGCCAAAGCCTGCAATGTCTGCTTTTGGCCATTCCGCCAGTCCTGGCGCAAGGACGCGACAATACCCTGACTCACCTCCTTTGCCCAAGCCTGGCGAGTGGAGGCTAAGTCCAGGTCAGGCTCCTGAGGATGTGGGGAGCTCGGCAGCTTTTTCAAGGGCCCCAGGTGGGAATCAGTCCGGTCTGTCACAGCCGCAGTAAACTTCGCTTTCGACTCCGCGTCGGTGAAGCACCGCCTCACCACATCCAGCTCCTGTTGCCGTGCTGCAAAGTACATCTGGAGAAGCTCGTTGGAACCGGTCACCCAACGGCGATTCTCGCCGGAAGCCATGGAGCTAAAGCGGTCCAAGGCCTTATCGACCGACTGCTCTTCTTCCACTCGTCGCTGTCGCAATGCTTCCTCTTCGTCGCTAGCATTAGCAGCCATTGATGCGAGAGCGGTGGCTGGCTGTTCCCATCTGTCCTCAACAAGCTCCGCCACGAGGGCATGTCGGGCAGTGTCCGTATATCTCCCCAGAAGATGGATAACATCCAGCAGGAACGGATCTGCCTCACTGCTCATCGCAACTTGGAACAACAGGGGAACGCAGTTACACTACGACCGGGTTCGGGAGTCGGACTGTGAGTCGGACTTCCTGGTGCAAACTCATTCCTAGGATCGAGCCTCATGTCCGGGAATGCTTCTGCTTTGATTTGAGCAGCGAGACATGGGGACGATATGCAGCATTGAACAACGCAACTTTCGCACAAACCCGACTACCTATCTGCCTTTGACCGCAACAAGCGACTGCAAGCACGGTGCTGAAGTGACGCCGAGGAACGTAGCCCGGCAAACATGTGGCTAATTCTCCGGGTTAGGGTCCCTCTTTAGGTTCAAACATAGTACGGCAGCTTATGAAAAAAAAACCTAGGGACCCTGATCTAGAGAACTACCCATGTGTGTGTTTTGCGGGTCCTCTGCCTTTCCTCCCCAAAGGATTCGCTTCAGCAAGCCAGGCTTCTCCTTTGCATTCGCTCCATGAGATCCACAATCAAAGGCTCCGGGACTTGATGAATGCCAATGGTAATCGTAATTACGAATACGAATAATACCAACAAAAAATACAAAATACTCTAATACTATAATCCTGATACCAATGCTAATACTAATGCTGATACTGATGTTGATACCAATCGACAGCAACTGTCTCCTCTTCGGCTGGAGGCGGCAGCGGAGGAGGCGGAGGGGGTGGCTCCTGTGGGCAAGAACATCTGAAGACTTCGGCCGCTCACTAAAGGCAAGCTCGGCACCTCTGCTTCCTCCACCTCGACAGGCGACAAGTCATCCTGCCGCGGGCTGTATCTGGCTGGTTCGCATGCTTGCGCCATCGCACGCAGTGTCGCCTTGGTATCCTCTGGAGCACCATCGGCACACTTTGGCCTGAAAATCTGCGACCGAAAGTCACCAGCTCAGAATAGCGGCTCGGGAATCAACTCTTTGCACGAAGACGATTCACGAGTTCCCCACGAAGAGACATGCGTGCGGCGAGTGCTCCTTTTTGCCGTCTCGGTGTCGTGGCTCGCCGTCGATCTTTACATGCTGTGCTTTTGCGCATCATGCTGTCGTCATGTCTTGGATTCGACGTCAAAAGCTACTACTTTCGGTCAACTCTGTGACCGGCTCTTCTGGCAATGGCGACGCCAGGCACCGAGACTGCCACGTCCCTCCCTCGAACTTTTTTGAATTTTCTCTAAAGGCTCATGTGACTAAGCTCTTTCATGCTCGCGCCAGGGAGCGGCTGGCCTTGCTACCCATGGCCCCTTCTGAAAGAAAAATGGATGGCCCATCTCCAATACCCGTCAGCAAACATCCCAAAGATATGCATGGCTGCATGTCATTCTGCATGTGCTACCCACTCACCACACGTGATTGGAAACGCTGCCGAGAAATTGAATTCAACTGCACAAACCACTTCTCCACAAAGAGGTGGTCTCAGCAGAAGCTGCTCTCACGGCCCGACAATCTCCCCTCGTTCTGTACAGGTCTATACAAATCTCGTTGAGTTGAGTGCTCATCAACTGCTCGCCTTGCCTGCATCCGGCCAAAATCGAACCCTGAGGGCATGGCGTTTACAAGTCCGATCGCTGGTGCCATTCTGCACATTTCACGGCTGTGTCTAGCAGCCCAGGTAAGTACCTCAACACCTATCGCTGTAATGTCACCAGCATTACAAATCCTGCCCGCCCGCGAGGGTTACGCACAAGTCATTGAATTCTGGGACGTTCGGCAAAGCTGCACTTGTGTGCCACAGTCAACCCAACAACAGTTGACATTCATTTCTCCAGGCCAGCAGAACACGGGAGTAATACGAAGGCTAGGCGTTGGATTCACAGTCCGTGCAGCTGAGGGTGGATACCCGGGTCATGGTGCTTCCAGTCTCACCGTCAGAATCTGCATATGCTGCTTCTTTAATCGGGCTGTCCAACGGCCCAGTAATCGCTGGCAAAGCGCGGGTAGTCCCTCAGCACCAGGGACATGTGATCGCACCCCTTGCCTGGAACTCACGGCATTATCGAGACCAAGTGGTTGAGCAGACTCGAGGGGCTCACTCCAACACCCACCGATGCTTTGGCCAAGTCACTTTCTTTGGAAGCAAGCCCGCCGAAAAAAGCTGTCCACAGGCCCTCCACGCAAGAGCCTTGCAACGCTAATGAAGAACTGTGGCATCAGCTTCGTTTTTGATTGGCTGAAGCGAGTGCGAGGGAGGCCTCGCACGTCGGCATTCGGCATCGGCGAATTGTCCAACTTGCGAAGCGCTGCGACAAGCAGTTGGCCTGGAAGGCACCCCATGCCGGTGGACAAAGGCTTGTCGGATCTTGCTAGCTTACATTGCCGCAAAGCTTCGGCGGTGTGCACGACCATGGTGCGCCACCCCTGGTTTCGGGGCGCAGCCGGACTCCTTCTTCAAAAGGTTCCTGCCCAAGGCTCAGAAGGGCTTCACTCTTTCTGTTGCACTCTCCATTTGATTGAATGAACGCATCACAAAGCGAGCTTCGGTTCCCCGGCCTGCTGACCAACATGGCTACGACCGACCAAGAATGCTCAGAAACGACACTAAGTGAATCCCTGGTGCGGTTGCGATGTACTTGCATAACTCTATGCACTTGGAGCATGTGTTGCGAAACCGGTCGCAGCCACTGATGATCCAAAAAGGCAACCAGGATCAGACTCCGCTGTTTCATTTCCTCTGTGTCTTGACACACTCCGCAAATCGGGGCCTCCATGGCAAACCTGCTGAAAAGACGCGGCGACACAAACAAAGAAAGCGGCTGGGTGGCGCCGTGCCTTCCGCGGAAGCTTCGGCCTCGGAGAAGTTCGGGGAAAGCGACCTCAACTTCTCCACCTGCTCAGACATCCGGCAAAGAATGAGTCAAAAGAAAACGAAGCCAGGGGCCAGGCACATGCCTCAATCTGACTCCTTGGAGTTCCATGGAGCGCCCCAAGAAACCGGGTACTAGTAGGTCTGCTGACGACATTAAGACCGCGACCTGTTCAATCTTCTCGATTCGTACCTGGGCATTCCATGTCGTCACGAAGCTGCATGATGCCTACATTTGCATAGTCTAGCCATATTTGGCATGTCACGTGCGCCTTGAAGCGGACACCGAGCTCCCCACACGTTGGCAAGAAACTTGATGATGTTGGGCCAATCTGAGGCCAGCCTTCTGATGACGCAACAGGGTGCTCTCTATCTAACAGCTGTCACGAAGGCTCAGGCCAGTCCAGCACGGGCAACTCCGCCCCTGGTGCTGTGAGTTGTTTCAGCGGTTCAGCTGTCTTGTCACTGCTCTTTGCTACCAGTAGCGGCGGATTGCGACTGGTCTGTAAAGCCTCCTACCCGCCCCCCCTCCGAACACGAGCCGATTTCGTTCAGTTAAGGATGGAAGCTGCTCAATTCCGTGGCCCTCCGCAGCAGATGGATGTATTGAAAAGAACCGAAGTCATGGAGGCGTTCCCGTAATGCATGCACACACAGAGCATGACGGCACCCGGTGTCGGTTGCAGCGTTACATCAGAATCCAAGTCTGCGAACCCGACTCTCCAATGGGGGGCCAAGGGCCATGAACTGCCCACGGCGGACCCGGCCTGGAGCCTCCATTGCCTCCCTGCCGACAGCCGTGCCGGCCAGGCGCGTCACGCCACGGCAGAACAGGGAAAGCGCCTGGCCTGACTCATCACCTCTGCAGGGAGCTGATGTCACAACCACTTCATTATAAATTCCATCTTACCGAGACGAACATGGCTGTTACACTCGGAACCCGGCCAACCACATGCCATCTGCACGAGGCCATGAGTTCGCGACCGCGTTGCAGCGGTTCCAGAATCATCCTTCGGCATGCGTTGGACGCGGTCGTGCGGGCCCGCTGCTGTCGCTGACTCAAGGAAACTCAACTCCCCAAGCACAGCTCGGGTCCGGCGTGTATCATCATCCAGCTTGGCCTGCAAACTCCCAAGAAACTCTCAACTTCCATCAGGTTTCTGTGGTAGTGGCCCAACTAAGTTGCAGGCCGGACTCGTAGGCGAATCTGGCCGGCACCTGCTGTCCTGAGATCACGACAGATGGAATAAGATGGGCAAAAAATATGTGAAGCCTAGGCTTAAGCATTCAGGGAAAAAAGGGCCGCCAGAAGTCTCGGAAGCATAATGCCACACTGCACCGTGCTTTCTGTGGACTCGAACTGTTTGCCAGCACTCTGCTTAGCACGACAGGCTTCAACGACAAGACTTGCAAAGCAACAGGTTTCACTGTCAAAAGAAGCCGGCGTGCTGTCATGCATCACTCGGCGGCGCTTCCAAAAGAGAAGCGACAGCCGTCATGTCAGCATCTTTGGTTACCTGAGCTTGCACGTTTTTGAAAGGATGACTGCGATACCACAGGCACAACTCTCACAACGCATGCCTGCCTCTGGGTTTTCCAAAAGGAAACCTTTCAGCTCTAGAAGCAGCTCTGGTGAGCCATGTGCCACTTTGAGCCATGACCTGCATCATGTGTCTGCAACATGTTGCCATGGGACACACATGAGCCGCGACAGCCGCGAGCCTGCTATTCAGGAATTGCTTCAAATTTTCGACGGCGCGAGATGCCAACCGCTTCTTGCTTCCACAGCCTTGATTGCAAGATCTTGCAAGTCATGCCTCAATCGCAATGGCACTTTTCTGGGGCAAGGGGCTAACCATGAGCCGCAGCATGGCTGCCATGTCATGCTCTTCGAAGGAGCCTTCGAGGGCGTCCGGCTGCAAAAGGCCCAATCGCACCTCGCCGAACCTGCCGCCGCACAATTCGTCGCGAACTTGCATCTCAACCAACCGAGGCGTGCGGCAACACACCCCGAGGCCGAGGCAATTCCCGTTCGTGTTCTGCCCGGCTGTGTTCAGGCAAACTGTGCAGTCTGCCAGCTTGCTGCACCAAATCGGCAAGTTTTTTTGCCGGATCCGGCGGCATGGCGGCTCAAGCACTCAAACGATGAACAAGGGCACATCATGTGATTGCTGTCGAATGCAAGCTAACCGCAAGTTGCGGATTCTGAAGTGTGTTTGCGGATTCTGAAGTGTGTTTGAGCGTGGGAGCTGGTTTTGGACCTCCCGTCACCTTTCCTAAAACATGCAGTTTACCACCTGCAGCGATTGTTGTTCTGCGCTTAATTCGCAACTCTGCTGTCTTTGAGCGAAGGCTGGATGGCAAAGGTTCGATTTTTTGCCCGCCCCGCCCCCCCCCCCCCCCCCCCCCTTTGCCGGCTGTCTGTGGACATGCTACGACTCAGCATGCCCTCACTCACGGGATCACTGGGCCCAACAATGCTCAACATGCCCGGATCTTGTACAAAGTTCACTTGCGTTAGCAGTTGTCGAGCAAACTGCTCAGCCAGCACACCGACCTCTAAATGCCGGTGCACTTCCACTTCGGAGCAACTTTGGCCCCCATGTGGCTGGAAGCTTCAAGGAAGCAAAGCGTGCCCTAAAAGGCATGAATCACATCGACGTTTCATCTTCATGCTGAGAAATTATCTGGACAGTCGGGCAGAGAACGCCTTCCCTTCTGACTGTCACGGCCTGCACCAATAAAAACTCTCGTCGTTACTGCTCTCATCTCCACTGGATCTGCTGGCCTCGGCGACTGCCCAACGGTTCGAGACCGAGATGTGCATCCCCCAAATCTGTCGTGCATTGAGAGCATGTACCTCTCCCTTGCGTGAGCCGTCGGGAATCTCTCCAATCCAAGGGACGGCAATTTTCGCGCCCCCTGCTTCAGCATCTGCCGACTGTGACCTGCGAGCTACGCGCACAACAGGTCAAGGCCCACAACAGCGAGGTCTCAGCTTCACGTTTACATCTTTCACACACTTTGTGGCAACGCCGTCACCGAAAGAAGAAGGCGGCACACAGCAGATTCCGCGGATCCTAAGCCCAAGACTCCCGAGCATGCCATGCAAAAATGGTACAGTATAAAATGGTCGCCAAGACGATGTTACCCCAAAACATCTCAAAGCTTTACCGATGACAAAACCTGGATCCAACCAGCAAATGTATGCTGGCTTTATTTCATTGAGATGGCCGCATAGGACAGACAGCGTTGCGTTTCATGTCACTTAGTAACGGTTTGCGGTCATAAACGAACAGATCATCAACCCCGGCCCTTCGCGGAACCTCTCAGCACCGGCATAGCATCCTACAGCCGTCTACATCACTTTGCAATGCCAACACGCTGGCCTTTACCGCATCTTTCGTTTGATCTCAAATTTAATTTGATCTCTGATTCTACGAAATTACCCTTCAAGCACTGCGCTGCAACAGCATCTCATGCTGCTGCAGGAATCTAGCCACCTGTGTCTTGTAAGTCTTCTTTCCACCAAGCTATGGCTGTAGTTGCTGCAGTTTTGGCTGTTCTGAAATACTAGTGGAACCATTTGGCGGCAAGCCGCTGTCCAGCTGTGGCTTGCTCGTTGAGCACCAACCTCTGGAAGTCCTGGCGCGCGAGACTTTTAATATGGCAGACGACTGCTGTGATACCGCACTGCCTGTGTGAAAGCTGACTCGGGTGCATCAGTGTATCAGTTGTTGCTTTGATAATTTAAGCCGCAGACTCAGATCCTGCATGAGTTGGGAATCTGCTACAACACAAGTGCGTGCAGTAAGGTGGAACAAACATGACCAAAACACGACAACAAACCACTGCAACCGTCCCACTCGTGGCTAGAAGCTTGCGAGAACATCATACGTCTCGCATCTGTGGTTCGTCACATCAGGCTTCAGCTAATTTGGAAGCACGATGTTACTGTGATGATTTCTCGTCGTCCTATTGATACAGTTCTGGCACCTTTCTACTCTTCCGCAAGATTCTGCACCTGTCCTGATGAAACTGCGGTAACAAGTCGCACCCTTTTTAGGTTTGTGGCATCACCAAGTGATGCATTAGTTTAACCGTTCTAATTCGTGATGACTGATTCCGTATCTCTAAACATAAACTCGGGATTGCCAAATACCTATCCTGAGTCATGATGCCACAATCCTTTGTACGCTTGCCTCGTCGAAGTACGGCTTCGAACTACAGTTTTATCACGATTGTCAGGATGCCGTTTGCCTGTCTTCTGCATAGCTGAGCGAGTCACGAAGCAGGGTTTTAGATACATACCAGTACATTCAGGCTGGCCGCATTTCATGATGCACAGTCATCAGAGGCTTTATGTAAGCCAGGATGCCTGCGGCTAGTATGGTGTAGTGTTCACCTGTTGGCATGATGGTTCATGAGCATTCTAGGAAGTAGCATCTTACGCTTGCAGAACTGACGTGCCAGTGACATGCTATCCGATACTCTGGGTAGCTTGAAGCCAAGCACGAAATCCATGCACGAGTTTGTAGCAAACACGGGACCAAGGCGCGATACACCATAACTTACGGCGCGCCATCGACATCTGCCGTGCTTGGGGACCATGCAAGACGGTCAAAGCGTAACGCATGTTCGTGATGCACAATCAATCAATCAATATCAATATATATATATATATGTATATATATATAAGAGCAAATTGAATAGAGTACCCGTCGTCAATGAGTCACTGTACATACGCACGTTCATGATCGTTTATCTGGTTGTGTGCATATTTCTATTTATATTCATGTGTGTGTATATGTATATATGTAGATACCGGCATACGCCGGCATGCGCATGTAGGGCCACAAGCAAGCCTTCACGGAGACGCACATAGAAGAACAAACAAACTCAAGAATGCATCTATGATGAAAAATACATGCATATAGTCCACAACGCAACACTTGTTCACGAACCCAGCTTGTATCTACATAGACTTTTGTGAACATAGCTGCTTGCAGACTTCGCAGGTCCCTGTCGTCGAAGCTGAGCATGATAGCCTTCAGCGACAGATTGCTCGCATTTGCAGAGCTGAAACCCCCTGCTGTGCCGGCTTGGTGCACTCGAGACCCTGCACAGTTTCAGCGAGGTCCAGCTACCAAAAACCACTCAACAAGAACGCGTTCTTGAAGGGCATTCTGAAGAGACGGCAACAATAGTTAGGAGAGGGTCGACGGCTGTTCTCGCATTCCAGCCTTCTTCTGTGCCACATCCGTTTTGATAGCAATTGTCCTGGCAACCGCACCTCCTACCGCACCGCGGCACCCAACCTCCCACCAAGCAGACGGTAGGCCGAAGGCATTCAGTAGCTTTGTGTGACACCTTCTCCAGACGATCCGCTTCAAGCATGACTGGCACTGCTGGCCCAATATGAAGCTGCCATATAAACTTCGGGAAACGTCAGGCATTCCGGAGTTTAGAGTACATCAGATGCGGTTGCGGTTGATGCGTGGGTGCATGCAACCGAGGATCTTATGCGGGCAGACGCCTGGAGCGTAGATACGCATCTCCAGAGTTGGCAGGTAGAGATATAAATGGGTAAACTTCCACTTGGCTCCTGCTTTGACCGCCATGCAGTCACATGCTAAAAGCAAGCGATGGTCATTTTACCAGTAGGTGCGAGGCGATCGATCTCCACAGGCCGAATCTGTCGAAAATCTTCATGGCCAGCAAGGAATTCCAGATATCCTGCGTCACAAGCTTTCTAACAGAATCATTAGCAAAAAGCATGCCCATGCACTCTGGTCAAGCACATGCAGGAGGCCATGTGAAGGCTTTGTCATCGGTGCAGGAAGGCTCTTCATCCGAGTCTGAGAGGCTTTGCACCTCTGCTAAGAAACCCTGCTTTGCAGGCTCCCGCTCCTCGACTGGTGTGGGAAGCGACAGTGAGAGTTGGCTAGAATGCTGTACAGTCTCGTTTCCCGCTGCTTTATCAGTGCCAGTTTCGGCTAGCCACGATGCGTCCACCTCACGCTGCCACGGCTCTCGGTATGCAAGTCCAAGAAAGTCGAAAATATCGCCCTCTGACGCGAAGCGAGCGGCTGCAATAGGAGGTCCGGTCCAAATACGCTCCCCACGACCAGCTCCTCTAGCATGTGTTGCCCGGCAGATGCTGTGATCTGACAAGCTGAACCCCGCTCTTCTCGCAAATAATCTCATGGACCGGTTGAAAGGGCCAGACCCTGTGAAGGAAAGGAGGGCAAATGGAAATTCCAGCACTGGATACACTTTGATGTCAATTCTTCGGTGCAGGCTTCCGGCACGAGGCAACCGGCAAACTCCAAAATAGGTTGCAGCAGAAGAACTTCGCAGCTCTTCGCCCTCGGTAGCATCCTGGCCATTGCCGGTTTGGCGGCCATGGTTTGGATTCCCACCTTTCAGATCGTGGGTAATGAAGCTCTGCCCACGCAGATCTGCCACGAGACCTGCCAAGATGTCATGCATAGAGCCAAGGGAAAGCTCGTCTCTAGCATTGCGAGCACAAAGCAGCAGGTCAACATCTCCACAGCTCGTTTTCCCACGACGGAAAGATCCGCAAGCTTCCATGCGCAATTGGCCACCAAATCGCTGACTGACAGATGCTCGAACAACTGCAACGATTTCTTCTACCTCTGTCCGCGGAATGCGCTGGGAGAACTCTTCGAAGAAGTGCAGACCGATCCTGGCATGGTTTCAAGATCCGGGGGTGGAACTTAAGAACAACTCCTTGAACATAGGGCTGGCCTTGCTTAAAGTCTTGTATAGCCAACAACTTCTGTGCCGATGCAACTCAGTATGCTGGGGCAAACGGGCTGTATTACGTGCGCTTGTAGATCAGCACGATCCCTGTGCAAGGCGCGGACCTGAGCAGGGCCCCTGGACCAATGCAGCCTGTCTCAGGAACTTCGGTGCGTGGCTCACGTGATGAAAATGGCTGGGGCGGCCTGGAGCCGTGGTGGGTCTTTTGTGCTTCTCTTCCAATCGTGTGTATCGGCATGCCTTTGGGACAGTCAAGAGCCTGTGCTTGTAGATCAGCACTGGGGAAAGTGGAGCAGGATTTTCAGGCTTGTCACAAGCAAGGTGACAGGATACCTTCCCATCACTCAGATTCGAGAATCCTGTTACGAGCATTGTTTCATTGCGCGGTCCCAGAACAAACCAACATGTATGCCGCCAGATGGGGATTTTCGTCTACACGATGTAGTATGCCACCGGAGCTCCAGACTCCCATCTCCGAACAGGCGCAGTGAAAAAGTCATGTAGCGTATGTGTAGCAGAAAAAGTCGGGGAGTCAAACTGTGTTGCTAAGATCAACCCGGGAGCGTTTGGTCGGCAGTCAGCCGCAGCGATCCGTCCTGAACGCGCTGCCTTACATCGGCGATAGTCCGGCAGCCAGATCCAAGCCACCTCCTCGCAGTTGTCAGACCCACACCCCAGATACCTTGCAATTCTCCTAAGGCCTTTGCGACCTCGTCCGTCTGCAAGCCTTCGACTCTGCCGATGCTTCCTGTCTGAAGAAATTCTTTGAGTTTGTCGCGTGTCTTCCTGCCTAGTCGCTTCAGCTCCGGTCGATCCAGGTCCGTTTCCGATTCCACCTCGAAGGACAGGCTGCGCAGAACGCTCGCTGTCAGCCGATAAGATCTTTCACGCCATCCATCGCCCAATGACTCGTAATGCTGCTGCAGCCGGCTAAACATGGCCACGAGCTCGGCATTGCGGGGCTTCGGTGGAGAGCCAGTCGTGCTTTTTTCGGGCGAATTCTCACCACCACGCTGGCACGCAAACTTGTCACGGTTGCGGATCAAGTAGGCTCGCTTTGGAGTCATCTCTCCGCCAAAGGCTCCAAGTTTGGGAAGGACCTCTTCAACTTCCGAATCAGATTCCCCTTGTGTAGGTGCCGGACTTCGAGCCGGCGTAGACGGCGTAGACCCCTGCCCTGCAAGTGGTTTACCCACGGTGGGCTGGGTTGCATCTACAACTCTACATTCCTGAACGGAAACCGGATTGTGACCATGCTCCCAGTTCTCCGATGCATGTCGGGACCAAGTGAAAGCTTCTTCTGAGACACGGCTCTGCTTGGCCAGGCAAGTGACGAGCCAATCGCTGTAAACCCAGATTGACTTCAGAGACTCGGCAAAAGCGCATAGAACAGACAAAGGATCTTTGCTGTCACCTTCGCCCTTGCCTTGCATAGTTTTGCTGGCCCATGCCCCCAGGCGAACGGCAGTGACTTCTGGAGTGACGACTATGTGGGTGGCCGAAGACGGGGAATTGGCCAGGCAGCCGCCAGCTGCTGTGACCTCCCTTTCCCAGATCATCCTCCTGGAAGTTGTGGCAGAGCCTAGGGGAACTACGAAGAGGCAGATTCCGTGCGCCCACTCACTTTTGCGCATCACCTTGGAAGGAGATGCATCTTGGGCGTAAGATCTGCGAAGAGGACGCTTGGAAGCGACCATGGGTCATTTCTCTGAGAACGCTTTTAGCTTAAGGAGTTTTGTGATCTGCTCGCTTCATAGCTGGCGGCTCAACTCATGGGACCCTGGAACCCCAGGCCTAAGCTTGCCGAAGCTTGGGAAATGGGCACTAGCATTCACTCGCAAGCGTCACCCACCTCCTGAGACGGGGGCTGTTGCTTCTGCGAAAGCAGTCCCAGCCATGCATTCAGAAGAACATGCTCGCCGCAAGTTGTTTTAGCTCATGAAAATCATAAATACACCCTTGCTTGCAATTTGCCTTGCCAGCAAACTTGCGCAACAAGGCGCCCACTGCTTTGTGAGACGAGTAACTGCGTGTACAGGTGGACCATGCCTGCAGCCGATCGCCGATATGCGCAACCAAGTCCAAGAACAAATTGAAAGACTGATGGCGAATGATGTGTAGATTGTAGATTGTGCGACGAATCTGCTGCGGTCCTGTCCGCGAGGTATGAAAACCTCTACTGGTACGGCAGGCTTAAACGGAAGGACTCTGCCGAACTGAACTTCTTGTGGGTGAGTCCATGTTACATTCGGCAACTGGGCCGGGGAAAGAGCCCTCCCCTGCTCCGCCGCTCACGTTCGCAATCAGTGATTGTAAATGGAGAGAGCCTGATGGGTTGTTTCGATTGCAAACATGGCAGGTGCCTGATGTCAAAATTTCGCGTTCGGATGCGCACGCAAAAGGTTGCAAGTTAATTATTGGTCGCCAGCGGGGCACGATATGTGCAGCAACATAATGGCAACGAGATTTGATTACATGAGGTGTTCTTCAATCCTTGGCAGAGAGGCTGCTTCACAACGAGCCGCTACCATTCATGTCACTGACCGTCGGCCGTTGGTCGCTTGCTCAGACCCTGCTAAATCGGACCGGCAGGAGATTTGCATCAAAGCCATGCCGACACAGTGGCAAGCGACCAAAAAAAGGAATGGACACACCCGGTGATGCCGCCTTGGCAAGGCCTTGGTCTGTTGTCAAGGGCTGGCTTCAGGGATGGGCTTCGCCAAGACAGTGTCGATCTCGAGAAGACCTCTCTGAAGCTCTTCCAATGCCCGATCCACCGCATCCAAGGAAGGGGCTGCCTGAGCACAGATAGCACAGCACATGCATACTGGGAAAAGTGTTAGGAAGCTAGTGCTGGCATGTGGCCTGGGAGCCCTCGCTCAGCGATGCATCCTGATTGCGGGTTCCCGCTCGCAGGGCCCGATGTGTTTCCTCCCACGGACAGTCGGAGATCTATTTGCATTGCCACTTGGCAAGGAGTGCCACGGGGTGCCAGGGGTCGCTCCCGTGGCAAGTAGGTTATTCAGTCCATATGAACATGCATGCTGCAGCATTACCGGTTGTTTCGGTGAAAATAGTGCTTCAAAGGTGTCATAACATGTGGGAGTTCATGGGTATGCTTACGTGCTCGCTCCTCTTCCGGTGGTTGCTCGGGCTGTGCATATCGGTTCTGACACTCCACGAATTATTGGCTCACAGACGCACAAGCGGAGAGAAAGTCCTCCACCAACTGCTCCAACTGCCGGGTTGCGTTGTCCAGGTCCAAATCCTCCGCCTTCGGAGACGCCTGGGCTAGCTGCCGACAAGCAATGCAAGCCGACGCAGCAAACCGGGCTTTGCATCATGGTCTGTTGAAACTAGTATAGCATATCATAGTATATCATAGTGTAGGGTTTCCCTCTTACGAGATTGCAAGCTAGACATATGCTGAGCAACCGGGCTGGATGCGTTCGATTTTCGGAATGCACAGGCCATCCTGGGTCTTGTGTGCTGCTTGTCGTTGTGGTTGTGACAAGGTTCAACAAGTCTGCGGATGCCGGACTCCGCGCTTTACAGATTCGGAGCTTGGTAGCGCTTGGCTTTCCTGGTGCACAAGACCGTGCTCTGCACATAAAACCCTGTACACCATCCATCTGTGGAGCAGACACAGGACCCGGAGGAGCGCAGAGGAGGAGAGGAGGAGGGAGGAGGAGGAATAGAGGAAGAGGAAAGGGCAGGAAGGCGGATGTGCTCCCAGACTGCTTCAGGGAGAAGTGCAGCAGCATTCTTCACCAAGTCCGTGACCATTTGCAGCCAGAGGGCCTCCAAGTGCCCTGTCCGAGTCTGTGCCCGCTTGCTGCCACAATGGCGGCAGAAGATGGAGTCCTCTGTGTAGGAGCTTCCGCAGCCACGGCAATTTGGGTCCAGCTGGCCTGCATCACCAAGAGACGATCATAGGGCTAGAGTCTAGAGGCGGCTAGAGGAAACTGCCTGGGCTTTCACAGGGACCATATATGATCTCCCCGGGCGAAGCTCCGTCAAAATCTCGTCTCTCCGGCTGAAGATGTGCGTCCAAGTCTGCCTCTGCATAGCAAGATGGACAGTCTGACTACACAGCAAACCTTGCGGGCATGTGCAATGACTGCAGCTACCTCCCCCCTGCATCCCTCGAATGTTGTGTCCGACAAGCTCGCAAGTTTCGAGAGTTGCAAAGTTGTCAATCTCGCCAGAAAGTTGTTTGAGAATTTGAATGAGGCAGATGCGCCTGGTGAACCCTTGCTGGTGAACGATTGCCGGCCGTCTGCAGCGTCGGAACATGAATCCGTGGAGGTGGTGCAAAGCCTCCATTGAACCTTGCAGCACCCTGAGTAGTGGGCTCAGCAGCCACTGGCTCCCAGAATTGCGCAGCTTCCTGGTATCCGAACCTGGGAGCCCTCGCGGCTGGGCCTCCTGGCAATGTAGAAGGCTCTTGCTGAGCATTGATGCCCCGCCGTCTCTGCATCTCGCGACTGTCTTGATCGGGGCGGTACAGCTCCGCAAGCAAATTCCGCGGAGCTCTCCGTCCTTTAGAACCTCTTACACTGTCAGCCAAGCCCTCAGCCGCAGATGGACCACGCAATCGACTCTCTGATGATGCCCGGACTGGCGCCCTGCGAGGCATGACGGGTCACGAAACACGTAAGAGATAGCACATGGCCTGGCCTCTGGGCGGAGAGTCTGCTAGCTGAGGTGGCCCTTCTCCTGCTCGACAGACACACACAAATGACTGGAGAGCGCACGTCCATCCAAAGGCTTCGTGATGTCATAAACAAGTTTAGGAGAGTGAGACCAGCTGCCGAACGTCCTGGACCGTGCCTCCACACTTAGCTGTGGCGCAGTGTTGATCATCGGCGCTCGTCCGGCACTTCTTGCACGAGGGGGTCGCGGGCTTGGAGTCTTGTCCTTGGTGAAACTGTGCCCTTTCATGTGAGACCCTGAATCACCATGCATATCCAGGGCAACCGATGCTCCATCCTTGCATGACAATGGCAGCTAAGTATTCACCCTATTCGGTGCAACCGAAGGATCTTCAAGACCACCCAGCCCTCTGCGCCGAAGTCGGGGTCTGCCCAGTGGCTTCTGACCGTCTGCCCCCGATCGCTTCTCTTTGCCCGGCTTTGGCACTTTGCTTGGGAGAGGCTCCGAGTCGCGAATTTTAGGTCGATCGACAGGGAGCTCTCGTTCTCGGTCAGTGACGAGCCCGCCACAAGACTTGGAGCGACCCTTCGAGCCGACCTTCTCCTTGGACTTTGATCGCTGCCGAGCCACGTACTTCTTGCAGCAGTTGCAGAATGGGCAACGACCGATGCGCGTCCCTCGCGACGTGCTCAGCTCCAAGGACAAGCGTTCAAGCATTGAGATGAGATGCTCCTCATCCGATACTCCTCAGGCCAACGACAAGGACAACAAAAACAAAGGGGCAGCATTTCTATGATGATGAAACAGCAAAGATTACTTTGCCTCTCAAGGAACTTTGCTTCGATTTCTTGGCGCCTTTCCGTCTTTCCGTAGGCTTGTCCATCGATGTGGCAACATGTGACGGATCCTTGCCATAGGCTTCCACCAGGTTCTTTGGACAGGCACCAACACCGGACATGGCGAGAAGCAGCGACTTAGCTCACATGGCACAGAAACACAACCTTCCGGGTAGAGATGAGCTGGATCACCTCCCTGGATTTGTGTAGGTGATGGGCACTTAGCTAAGCTGGCATCGGCACTATTCTGGAATGTATCTTGTGCTCCTGGTGCCATGTGACAATATTTTTCAATTGTGTGCATTGTGTCACTTCATGGCAGCTGGCATGCACATTGCATGCTGCAAAACTCGGCAGGCAGTTGCAACCGGAACGAGGACTGCCCTTCAGAAATCCAAAGCCTTCCGGGCAATTTCTTTTGGTTGCATTTGACTGTCCTCACCTCGGTGTTTTTTCGTAACTGTCCTGTTCTGACGAGTCATGCTATGCTCCACACACAACAGACTCAGTCCATGGCCACCGAAAACAAAGATGAATAGGCGCTCCCTCACAAACATGCCAAGCTGCACCTGGAGTTGCTAAACTCGGTGAGCAAATGTAAGCAAACTAGAATGGAGTCTATCAGCAGGTTGTCTCTTCAGCAGGCTGCCTCTTGCAGATGCTCTTCATGAAGCCGCACGGGCAAAGATCGGATTCCTTCGTGTTCCGTCCAAGGTTCCAACGATGCCCAAGATCTGTTTGACGAAAATCAAGAGCCTCGGAACATGGAACAACATGAGAAACACACTACCACTACCGCTACCGGCGCTACCGCTACCGCTACGACTACGACTACTAATAATAATAATAATACCACTGCTGCTGCTACTAATGCCACTGCTACTGCTACTGCTAC
>CAJNJA010050698.1:0-25534 GCA_905231915.1 Symbiodinium necroappetens
GAACTTCTTCTCGACGGTATCAAAGGCACCCATCGTCTGTGGAGGTTGACGCCGAGTTTCAGGGCTTGAGGGGTTCAGGGTTTAGGGTTTAGGGTTTAGGGTTAACCCTAAACCCTAAACCCTAAGCCCTAAACCAGGTTGGTGGGTTTTGCCCAGCGAAGTTCCCATTCCTTGCACTTTGGCTGGCTGCCTCGGCTCCTTGGATGGCACCTGACCTTGAAGCGTTTTTAGGGATGTTTAAGTTTAGGAGTTTTTTGGGGCTTTTAGGGTTTAGGGTTCTTAGGGTTTAGGGTTTGCAGGGCTTCAGGGCTTTAGCCCCTCCCCCCCCCTCCCCCCACATGCTGAGGCAAGAGCCTCAACTGTCTATGGAGGCAGTGTGCCTAAGCCCTAAACTTAGCACGTTATGCTGCACAAGGATGGACCAGGTGTGCTCATGGTTACCCCCACCCTAAGCCCTAAGCCCTAAGCCCATGCTTTCCAACTCCTCCGTCGTAAACCCTGCGGCTGCAACCGATTGAACAAGACTAGGCTCCACGTATGCGTGGAATGCTTAGGGTTTAGGATTTAGTTAGGGTATATCTCATCAACATCATAAACAGTACCCACTAGAGGTTTCATTCTTTTTTCGTTGGCCCACTAAGGTGAGAATCAGTGTGACATGGGCTACAACACCAGGCCGCAGACGACATGTAGTGCTTCGGGCCTCGATTTTGTGGGCTTTGGGTCCAGGCTTCAAGAAGTTCTATGGTTCGCAGTATTCAAGCATGGCGGTGCTCCAACTGAATCCCAAACCATTGTTTGAGAAAGCGGGTTTAGGGTTTAGGGTTTGTCCCAATTCCAGGTGTTGTTGGAGCTGATGCTTTGGCATCTTCAGCGTTCAGGGGTGTAGTATGGGGGCCTTAACTTACTGGGAGGGTCGGAGGACTTAGTGAGCTCTGTAACGGCTTATTTGTTAACAGGGGGCTTACGAAGGCTTTGTGAACATTCAAAAAAATCGAGGCTCGACTTCTCATTTTGAGGGTATTCTTGTTTAAATCCACGGCACCCCCAAGTCCGGAAACTTGTTTGTCGATAAAAGACGTGAGGTGCTTCAAAGTTAAGAAACCCTAAACTCCTGAACCCTAAACACAAAGCCCTAAAACCCAAACCCTAAACCGTAGGGTATACGCTGTCGCTCTACCACAAGACCCTATTCTCATTACTATCTGCATCGTCGAGGGGCCTAGTAAGTAGGCAATATGTAAGTAGTAAGTACCCTAAAATTAGGCCCTAAAGGGGGTCCTGATTGGGGTTATGATACTTGTTATATCCGTCTATGTAGCCCTAGCAGGCCACACTTCATGGGGAGAGTGCACGGTCAGCTTGCAAAGGGCGCGGATTTCCCCAGGTTGTGTTTTTCCATGTGTCGGCCCTGAAATGCCAAAGTCCAGCCCAGCAGTTTCTGAATACTGTGTTTTGTGGAACGAAGAAAAGAAGCGAAGAAACATCGAGACGAGCAACATGCGAAATTGGCACGCCGTGGTAACGGTACCCTGGGTTTCTTAATGTCAACTTGCAATGTATTTGTGTATTTTGTTTTCGCACGGCTGCGTTAAGGGCGTAATTTCCTAAGCAAACGATTTCTTAAGCACTGCTGCTGCCGTATATTAACCCCCAAAATCTACGCCGTAACCTTTACAATCGTTCTTAATGCAGGACCAGATGTGAGACCTGCACCGCATCGTACTACATCGACCTCCAAGAGAGCTGCTCGATTTAGGTTTTGGGGGTCAAGGGTTTAGGGGTTAGGTTGCAGTGTCCCGGTGCATGGCTTTGACCCCAGCCAATAAATCCTAAACAGTTAACCCTAAGCACGGCTTTAACCCAAAAGCCTTGTTACATTGCTAACCCTAAACCTGAAGCCCTAAAGCCCAAAACCCCCAAGCCAAAACCCTAAACCCTGAACCCCTAAACCTCTCCCTAACCCCTAAACCCTAACCCTAAAACCCTGAACCCCTAAACCTCTAAACCCAAAACCTAAAACGCAATGAAAGTCCGATGCGATTGGGTTTGGCTGGAAAGCCCAGAAAGCTTCAGCCTATTCCACGGAACCTGCCGGTTGAGGGCTTAGGGTTTAGGGCTTATGAGGGTTTAGGGTTTAGGGCTTATAAGGGTTCAGGATGGTTCAGGGTTTAGGGTTTATACGGGTTTAGTAGGGTTTAGGGCTTATGAGGGTTTAGGGTTTAGGGCTTATAAGGGTTCAGGATGGTTCAGGGTTTAGGGTTTAGAAGGGCTTAGGGTTTAGGGCTTATACGGGTTTAGGGTTTAGGGCTTAGAAGGGTTCAGGATGGTTCAGGGTTTAGGGTTTAGGGCTTATGAGGGTTTAGGTTTTAGGGCTGATAAGGGTTCAGGATGGTTCAGGGTTTAGGGTTTATAAGGGTTTAGGGTTTAGGGCTTACGAGGGTTTAGGGTTTAGGTCCTACAAGAGTTTAGGGCTTAGGACTTATGAGCGTCCAGGGTTTAGGGTTCAGGGCTTATGAGGGTTTAGGGTTTAGGGTTTAGGGTTTAGGGATTATGAGGGTTTAGGGCTTATGAGGGTTTAGGTTTGGGGTCTAGGGTTTATAAGGGTTTAGGGTTTAAGTTTCGGGCTTATGAGAGTCTAGGGTTAAGGGTTTAGGACTATATGGGTTTAGGGATTAGGGTTTCTTCGGAACCCTATACCTTCAAGTATATCTGGAGTCGTAACCAAGGTTGACGAGGCTACCGTTTCGGTTCCTGTTTTTCCTAGACCCATCACCACAGCGTCACCACAATAGGGACAGTAGGGAAAATTCCATAATGTCAAGCCTAGTCCTGAAAACATAAAGCCTGGTCCTTGTCATACATCGCATTCTTCTAGGGCCTGCATCTTGAACAAGCCGAAAGCTTACAGATTGAATCTAGGGATTTAGGCAACTCCGGTTCATATTTATAAGCTTCAGGATATGCGGTGGCTTACGTCGCGGACGTAGAGTTTGGGACCTCATGTCTAGGATTTGGGACTCCTCTCCTCTCATGGTAACCCCTACACCCAGGTGCGTGTGCACAGTGCGAGTCGTGGGTCCAATATTTTTCCCTCGCCTATGTCGCGGTGTTCCTGGTGCTCTTGCTACTCGGACAGAGAGGGTTAAGAGCTTCTGGCTTCTGGCTAAAAGAGTTTGGCCTTCTGGTTTTGGGTTGGTTATGTAGGTGGTGAGGGTAACTAGGATTGGCCCTAAACCCTAAACCGACAGGGGCGGTATCTTAGGTGTCGGATGATTCTGAGTTGTAGGATTTCGGGTATTCGGGTTTGCTGGACACACGGTATCGCAGTTCGGGTCTTTCTATTGCAACGGGTTCGTTCCTGCGTTGCTATTGATCATATCGGTCAGTTCGTCTTCGCAAGACACTAGCATGCCCAAGATGCTCAGCAAGCATGGCGGGATATTTCTACTCTGCTTCTTATAGGGGGCCCTTGAAGGAATCCTTAGAGGGGCCGTATGGGGTCCGCCAGCCGCTAGATGGGCTCCTGACGTTTGACGGCTCTGGTCCTGGAGCCCTAAACCTTTGAGCCCTAACCTCGAACCGCCCCCTCTAGTCTAAGGGTCATACCCTACCTCTTTTTTTCAGGGTATCCCTACTTTGTTATATAACAGATCCCAGCCATACTAAGGTACCCAAGCAAAAGGGGGTAGTGCGTGACTCTCTGATTGGAGGGTCGTGGGACTTAGCAAGTAGATACTTTATAGACTTATAAGTATCATAACCCCAATTAGGACCTCTTTTAGGGCACTTATAAGTCTACTTACTACCCACTTGCTAAGTCCCATCCATGACCCTCCAAGACCCCTTTATGGAACCCTTATGGATCCCTTTAAAGGAACCCTTGTAGAACCCTTTTAGATCCCTTTAAGGGAACCCCCCCCCCAAAAAAAAAGAACCCACATAGTATGCAGGGTACGAGGCTCCTGGGATTCGGACTTGTGGTTTTAGCGTGCCCTCCAACCGTGCAGCTGGGCTTTTTTGGCTACATGTAGCCAGTGCTGTGGTTGGGATCTCTGCCTATAGGGACAGGAAAAAGAAGCCATGGTTTGTAGGCGGTGCCAGAGTTTTTTGGGATGTGTAGTATAGGGTACTTGTAGGACAAACGGTTTCAGGGATTCGTGGTTTGGGGTGTTTGTTTGTTCGGTTGTCCACGAGACTGGTCTTACAAGGCTTCCTAGTACGGAGCCCCTTCCCGACCCCTCCCCCGTGATGCGAACCTCCCCTAAATCCCTAAACCCTAAACCCTGGGGCTCCAAATAGCCCAAAGTAGGTACTATTTACAGACTTTAGACCCCCAAGTAGGTACTATTTGTATACTTGGAGCCCTAGGGAAATAGCCCGGAAAGCTAGACAACTCGTAGACACCGTAGCACCGTCTTCTCAAAGGTTCTGCTTCGTGCTGCCCTACCTCTTCTTCAAAGCACGTTATGCTTTGAATCCTACAAAAGGCAAGCGGCTCTCGAAATGGTTTGATGTGGCCAGTTTTTTGTTTATCATGGTGATGATGATTGTCATTTGTTTGACGGTGCTGGTGATGCTTCAGTGATGATACTGATGGTGTCGATGACGACTCTTGTTACTGACTGTGGTCTGTTCTTCATATTTTCTGTGGGAGGTGGGGGGTTATGATTTTTATTGTGAGCAGCAGCATTCTTACTACTTGCCGCATGGTGTTCTCAGACAGTTGTTGCCCGTGTATGCGCGCATTCTGATGGGGCTCGTGGGGGACGCGGTGTCGGTTCTTGCCACAGGCATCGTGCTCCAAAACTGTCATTGCTCCAGCCGTACTTGAAAGCTCAGAGAGAGAGATGCTCAAAGCTGCCACTTTGCGTCATCCAGTCCAGGAGCTGTAAGGCTGGTGGTTTGGGGCAATCCTGGGGCATGCAGGATGTTACCGAACTCATTATTCGTCACGGTCCAGGTGAAACCCAACTCGCAGATAAGTTTAATCGTAAACCCTAAACCCCCAAACCCTACAAGTCGCAGATAAGTTATCCGTAAACCCAAAACCCCCAACCCTGAAACGGCTGTTCAACCTGGAACCAACAGGTAAGCATAGGGCCAGGATTGATCGCCCAGTAGCTGCTGCAACACCATGAAACTGTGTCGGGGGTCCAACTCCAGAGGGGGCAAGACGCCCCGTTGACGATCCTTGGAGGTTCATCGGACGTAGCAAGTACGGTTACAAGTTATTAGTAATTATGTTAGTTGGGATTGTAAGTAGTTCTAAGTTTGGTAACCTTGTTTATAACCCTAGTTCAACTAGTAAGTCCCGTGAGCCTTCAAGTACGTTTGATGCAAGGGCTTGGGTGCTGGTTGTATGATGAAACATCTCCCAATTTTTGAAGCAGCCAGGTCGCAGGAGTCCAGTGTGGATGACAGAACCGAACCGGTGAGTGGTGATGTGGATATCCAGGTGATGATGCTGTTGGAATCCGGCAAATATTGCCTCTTGTACTCACCCTGAACAGAGCGTAAATGCTCTGCATGTCCAAGATGAAGCCGTAAGCTTCGACGTATGGCCCTACAGCACCTATACAGGGCAGGGGCAGGGACTGCTTGAAGGCTTCATTAATCAAGTATATTATAAACTCATAAACCATATAATCACATGGACCCTGAGGGTCTCAGGGGAGGAGCAAAAGGAGCGACGAGAGAGACGACGAGAGGCGGTCTGATCTGCAAACGGAAGGAGAGACCGATGTGGGTCTCAGGAGGAGGATAAGCCCTGGGGCTCCAAATAGCCCAAAGTAGGTACTACTTAAAGACTTTAGACCCAAAGTAGGTACTATTTGTGTACTTGGAGCCCTAGGGAAGTGGCTTGAATCAGTCCGAAGCATCACGATGCAGGGGTTCCACCCCAGTCATGTGCCGGTCGGTACTGCCTCAGACAGTAGAAACGATGACTTCTGACCCGTGACTTGAGCCCCAACTGTCCTAAACGAGATCCTGAGGCGAAGATCATGGCCATCCACCGCTAAACCCGAAGCCCCATAAAGCCCAAACCCTAAACCCGAAACCTTCAAACCTACACTTGCACCCTAAACCCCAAAACCCTAAACACCTGAAATCCGAAATCCCCAAGTCGTCACGTGTCCCAAGGCCACCCCACCGGCCACTGAGTCACTGACGTACGGCTAAATCACATAGCCCTAAACACGGTCCCTTAGCATCAAAATAGCCCAAAAGCCTTACAAAAATAGCGCCTTTGGGCCCAAAAGCCTGAAAATATGAGTCCTTTGAGGGTAAGGGTATATTTCGGGCCATCCCTCCTTCTCCCACAGAGCCCGATACCACGCACACAGGGGAACCTTTCTTAATACATCCTTACAAGAAGCTTCAGAAATTTGGAAGAAGTCCATAGTCTAAAGATGTTCCCTACGAAATAGGAAGCGCTACATAACCAAGAGGTTCCGTATACGCTACCATTATGGAAGTTGGTCTCCCAGAGCCACTGGTCTCTGGGGCCCATTTCCATCTTGGTAGCGTATGTAGACCCTCTGCCGACGAAATGACCCTTAAAAGTAGGGGCCCTATATCCTTAGACTTAGACTATGAATCCCGATATAGCAAATGAAGCCTAAACCCTTTTAGGGTTCATTTCGTCCGTAAGGTGGGTAGCCATCTTTCCTTTCTGCGCAGATGTCGAGCCACCATGGCTCTGCTTCGGCCTTTGCCAATGCCTTCTGCGAAGGCTCCAGGATGTTCGTGATTGGGTTTAGGGTTTAGGGTTTGTTGGGTTTAGGGCTTAGGGTCTTTGTTGGGTTTTGTTTGTAGGCTTTCCAGGGCATTATGCTGGGGCTCCAAATCGCCTCAAAGTAGGTACTCTTTGTATACTTGGAGCCTTAGGGTTATAGGGGCACAATGAAGGTTTTGGAGTTGAGGGTTTCGCATTCGGATTCAGTTAATTACCCTAAGGGTCCAAGTACGTATAACAATCATATACTCTCCCAAATATTAGCCTAGATAACGATGGGCTGAGAGTTTGAGAGTCTATGAGCCTCTGGGAAGTGGTGTTCTACGCGGACGCGTGACCCAGTATGGATGGGTCTGACCTGCTGATATGTTCATGTCGTTTTGCAGCTCAGCACTAGCATCCTAAATCACTAAGCTATGTTGCCCCGAGGATCCAAAGGACCCGATAGTCAGGTACTTAAGCATGGGATAGTAGTTTTGCAGTTTCGTAGAAAAAAGGGAGGTGAGTCGACCCTTATAAGGTACTAGAAATCCGGACTCCCTTAGTCTGATTATGATGGCCTCTATGCTCTAAACCCTAAACCCTTATAGCCCAAAGCCCTAAACCCTTATGGCCCTAAACCCTAAACCCTTATATAGCCCTAAACCCTTATAGCCCTAAACCGAGCTGCAACCCATCTGCGTTTTGTTCAGTGAAGGTCCAAGTAGCCAAAGAGGAGGGCCTTCGCCTCCCAAGTGGGGCTTAGGGAGGGTTTAGGGCTATAAGGGTTTAGGGTTTAGGGCTGAGGGTTTAGGGCTATAAGGGTTTAGGGTTTATAAGGGTTTAGGGCTTATAGGGTTTAGGGCGATAATTCCTAGACAATTACTACAGTCTGCATGGTTGGGGCACAAAAGGTACAATCTGGGCACTTGCACATCTCGGGCAGGGCCTAGATCAGATGTTCCGAGGGTATCCTTCGCCTAAAAAAAGTTGAGTTCTTTCCGAGGTGCCTAAATCCCAGACCCTATAAACCTCTTAAAACAAATTAAATCGAGAAGCGTACCAAAACAAAACGTCTCGAAACCTGAACCCCAAAACCTAAAAAGCGTTTGCAAGCGGAGGCTTTGGAGAAAGCGCGTCCTCCGCGGTGCCAAGGGAGACCTCGCCTCTGTCCCGAATTTAGGGCTTCACGGTTTAGGGCTTTAGGGTTTATAGGGTTCAGGGTTTAGGGTTTAGGGTTCAGGAACCCTAAACCCTAATTCCTTAAACCCTAAACCCGAATTCAGGGCTTCACGGTTTTAGGGCTTAGGTTTTCATGTAATATAGGGGCCTTCACTCTACTATTTTTAAGGGGTTCCTGATTATAGTTATAGTAATATAGGGGCCTTAACTATACTCTTTTTTCATTCTTCCTGCTTATAATAAATATAGTATAATGGACCCCCAAAACCTATTCTGATTATGAAGGCCCCTACGTTATACACGGAGTTGGGCTTGTAGGCAACGCAGGCATACTTCGATCTAGTTGCAAAGCCTCCAAACGAGGTATTTGTAGCCTTACCCGTAAGTACTCATATGTACAGAGTACCGAAACTCTGTCAGGTTCAACCCTGGCCTAACTCCTAAAAACTTCTACCCTGAGACCCAAACCAAAGATTCTACAAAAGAGCCTTCCCTAAACCTCCCTAGACCCTAAACCCTAAACCCTAAAGCCCTAAGCCCTAAGCCCTAAAACCCTAAACCCTAAAGCCCTAAACCCTACTCCAGCTGGAAGTCGAGGTAGACATCGCGCTGAAGAGCGAAGACCACAAGGCCCGGATTTCACCGTTCACGCGGAGGGCCTGGGGTCTTGGTTTTTACCCATAGGCCCCTAAGTAGTTCCTTTTTGGGAGTACCTCATAGGATTCTGAATATAAACTATAAAAAAAGGCACTACTTAGGGGCCTATGGGTAAGTGTTATAGTTTTAGGTTTCCAGTGGTTTAGACTTCGGATTTGAGAGGTTGGAAATCCAAGAAATTCAGGCCACCAACAGCATGAGGTCCTGTTGTGCGGAGTTGGTGAGTTTAAGCATGGTGTTAAGCATTTCTGTTGACATTGAAAAGGCTTGGACGTTTCCCATAAGGGCTGAGTGACTTTAGTGAGAATGCCAATGCGAATCCCGCAACTCGGCTACTGGCGAAAAATATATGTCTAGCTTTCCCAGTACCTGTACAGTTAGGCGTTCTCCCGAGGTGTGATGTACTTTTTTCTTGAGCTTCTGGGTTTAAGGCTGAGGCCCCTAAGAACGTGCAGCATGCCTGAGCCCGTTACCCCAAGGAAGAGCAGCAGAATTACTTGTGCAACTACTCCATGAACATACACGGACAGCCTGAAACGGCAAAAGACCGCAACATCCGTGGTCATGGAGGAGTGTCGCAGCCGCCGATGGCAGGACGAGGAAGACGACAACGAAGAATCACCCGGTGCTCCACGACAGAGCCGGGTATCCGAACCAGCTGCTGTCACTGAAACGGCTGCGTCTACTGCAAATGAGAGTCTGAGTCGCACCAATCGCAGCTTTAGCATGGCTGCTGGACATGGCCCTTGTTCGGTAGATTGGCTTCCTAAACCCTACAACAACCCGCAGTATAAGAGTGGAAAACCTCAGAGACCACTTCTTTTAACCTTAAACCCTAGACCCTAAACCTTATAATGAGACCATTTCCAGCACATTGCATGGCAAGCCCTAAACCCTAAACCCAAAGAGTAACTTCAGGGCTTTCCGGCTGCAAATCCCAGACTTGAAACACAAGTACAAGCTGTGCCATGTACTACCCTGTAGTACAACTACACCATATAACCCTAAGCCCCTAAACCGTCCTAAACCCTACACTCGTAAAAAACGATTTATCATGATGAACGCTAAACCCTAAACCCTAAACCTTAAACCCGAAACCCAGATCGAACATCGAAAAGCCTCGGAGGTTTGGTCTCTGGTGCGGCGATTTCTGGGCGTCTTCCGGGGTCTCCATGCCACGCCTTTGCGGGAACTCGTCCAAGGGGCCCATCGCTTGCAGATACGCACAGCTACCCCAAACGCTCCCAAGTACATTTAGGGGTTTAGGGTCTCTGATTTGTGCCAAAAGCCTAAAGACTAAACCCTAAACCCTGAACCCTAAACCCTAAAACCTAAACTATACACTCTTCAGGCTCCAAGCCCTCCTTATCATGGTACTTGCGGTCCTTTTTGGCTAGCAAAAACCCATAAAGGAGGACTGCTGGGAGTCTCTGACGTAGTTGAGTTTCTTGTCTTCATCAGCTGTATGGGGAGGATCCCATAGCAGACCAGGCGTTCGATGCTTCTTGCAAAAGTGTCTTTTAAAGGGGCTCGACTTACTACCAACACTATTCCTGAGGGTTCCCGTTCGTACTCGTGTTAGAATATACTCCCAAACCCTATTCCATTCGTTACGACCCCTACTTGGAGCTTCTAAAGGTTCCAAGTGGCCAAAAGGTAGGGTTTCAAGTGACATACTCTACTCCGAAGGGTTCCCAGGGCTCCAAGTATACAACTTGTACCTACTTTGGGGGTCTGAAGTCTGTCAATACAGTCCAAAACCCCAACCCCCGGCTGTTTGGCCAAGGTTTGTGACTTTCCGTTGCGTCAAGTTTTACATGTTTATGGGTCAGCGCCCGGGCTGGTGGGCTTAGATTCGTACAAAAACGGCTGTATCTTCGCTTAAAACGCCGCACTGGTGGCTGTGTAACCCCATCTCTTTGTACCTTGGGGCCTTCAGGCACGCTTTCAGGGCTCAGGGGCTCCATTTTGATACTCAGGCGGAGCTGCTTCGCGTCGTGAACATCCTGCTGAATAACTTTCAGGCCACACTCCCAAAGGGTCAGAGGTACCTATTTAGTAGAATGTAGGGTTTTTTGATGGGACTCCGTGCTATGATTTGGGAAAGTATCCCCCATAACACCCAAAATCCAGAATCCCTAAACCCAAAACTCTGATCCAAACCGAGTTTCAACAACATCGATATGCAAGCTACAGAACAGGAGCCTAAGACTGAAACACTGAAGCAGGATCCGAGCTTGGTATTCATTGGTAATCGTCGTCGTCGTCGTCGCGGTGGTAGTAGTAGTTATTGTAGTAGTAGTAGTAGTAGTAGTAGTAGTAGTACTAGTAGTAGTAGTAGTAGAAGAAGATAGTATGGAGCAAGAAGTGTGGGGTATGGAGTCTGGGGTACGGAGTGTGGAGTATGTAGTATTTTGTTAGTAGTTAGTAGTCAGTAAGGTAACAGAAGAACTGAACTACGATTTGGGCGCTAGACAGGGCCCTATACCCTCAGCCCTGAACCCTAAATTGTGACGTTTACGGTCAGGCAGGCGCAATGCCCTTGACTCATGTAACCTTTGGCGTTCGCCGAAGCAATCGCTGCACGCGAGTTGCTGGGTAGAACCCTTAACCCGAATCCCCTAAGCCCCAAACCATTCCAGGTTTGAAGGACGCTTCCCTGTCGGATGCCGATCCCAAACCGCAAGCCCCTCAACCCTCCAACCCCCAGCGCCGACGAACAAGGAAGCAGGACTCCAATGAAACCATGCGACTCTTCCCGACACCCCTAAACCCTAAACCCTAAACCCCTAAACCCCTAAACCCTAAACCCTAAACCACAACAAAACACCCCAAAGAGCCCACAGCCAGAGCCGTTTGCACAAAGGTGTGCTACTCCCTGAACCTAAACCCTAAGCCCCACAACCCTATCCTAAGCCCCACAGCCCGAAGCCCTAAACCCGAAACGATTGGGGTCCTTAGAATAAGGATCCTACTATTTAGGGCCAATTTAGGGTACTATATTAGGGTCCCCTATTTTCGAGAAATTCTGCCTGGAGCTCTCCACCCAGAGGTGTGCTACATGCTTGCCAACATGAGCTACAAGTACTGGCCGGAGCAAGCCAAAGTGGCCGGCCTCGAGTTAAGGTCGACCCCATGAAGGGTTCGTAATATAAGGGGTTTAGGGGCTTAGGGTGTAGGGGTTTAGGGGTTTAGGGTTTAGGGTTCAGGGTTTAGGGGACCACAGCTTTACTATAGCTTGATAACATGCTGTTTGTTCATTGCAAAGAGTTTAGCACGGGGTCTGAGGGAGATTTGTGTCTTGTTTGTAATAAAAGTTGCGAGGGCCTGGATGTTAGCATCCTACTCCTAAGTGTCAGTACCCTAAACCCTAGACTCCTAAACCCTAAACCCGTAAACCATCTTAAACCCTTAAGGTTAGGCTTGCTAGAGTCTAGCTGCTAGAGGCTTGTGAGTGTTAGTAAAATGCTCTTTAGGCAATCGCTCTCAGGTGGAAGGGTCTTGAAGTGCAGAGATAGTTCTGCATACACCTGGAGCGCACGTCTGTATGAGATTAGGCTTGAGAAACCTGCCACGTCACAGTTTTCCTTCTCATGTGCCAGTTCATGGACTCGTCGTTGCGTTCTCGTGATTGCTTTCGATTTGTTTAAAGGAGTGTCTCAGGACCGGGAATCGGAAATGTCGATGGAAGTTTGTGCAAATGCTCACGCTGAATATGCATAGAAAGGCGACGGTCATCAGGAAAAACTCCACAAACACCGTCCTGCCGAACCGTAAAAACCAAATCCAAAGTACTGAATTCGACGCCATATAGCCCCGAACCCTTCATCCCACCTAAATCCGAAACTCCCGACCTCAAACTCTTGAGTTCCTTTTCAAGAGGTGCCTTCAAAAGCCCGAAACGCAACGCCCTAAACCCTATAAGCCCTATAAACCCTGTAAACCCTAAACCCTAAACCCTACTTTACAGCCGAGGTCCTGCTTCGCTCCGGAATGCTCCTCGGACGACATTTGCCAAGCCTGGATCTACCGTTTTAGGGTTCAGGGGTTTGGGTTTAGGGTTTAGGATTCAGGGTTTAGGGTTTAGGGCTTGGGGCCTTTAGGGTTTAGGGTTAGCCCAAGAACCTTCAACAAGCTAAAATACTTGATGTATCTTAAAAGATACTGCGGTCTGCATTAGAATGAGTTACACATATGTCTTTTCCGGGGCATAGACTCATATGCTTTTTCAACAGTACAATGGTTGCGCCCCACAGTATGTTTTCGGCTAGGTTCCTCTTCGTCCTACCTGCTTGGATCCGTGAGAAATTCGAAAAAACCCTAAAACCCTGAACCCGGAACCTAAAACCCGAAACTCTTACAACCCCAAAACCCAAAACCCGAAAGCCTGAAACCCAAAAGCCTGAGCCAAGGCTCTTTTTGAACGACGTGGAGCAGCTGCGCCCCGACTGTGTCATGCGGCTTGGCGGGCACTCGCTGTGAAGTCGACTTGTCGGATGTACCTTAATAAGTGTTTAAGGTTTAGGGGTTAGGGGTTTAGGGTTTAGGGACTATAACCCATAAATAAAACACCCTAATTACCATTTTATGGTGCCGATCTATGATTTCCGTGTTGAGCCCTAAAGAATCTATTCTGCTGGGTGTTAAGTTAAGATAGGGATTTCCTTGTTGAGTCCTTAATCATCTATGCTCTTTGGTTACCTACGGGCTCTATTGTAGTTCCTTTTTGGCATTTATTTGGGATCCGATAAGGTCACCCCAAAAAGGAACTACAGTGGAGACCAAAGGTGTAGTGAAGGGATATCCAATCTGACAGCGAACCCCGAACCCCTGTTATTTCCCTGCGTTGTGGACTGTGTAGCGTGTTGTCCTAGTCTTATCTGATTCAGCTCGATCAAGCAGGCTCCTGGACCGTAAGATCTACCCTAAACTTTAAACCCTAATCCCAACTGAACATGCCAGTCCCCTTAATTTCACACGCAGGAGGGCACAGCATGCAATGTGGCTGTCGGGAAGTGGCCCCTTCCGGATCCTAACATCAGCCTATTGATGTTTTGGTTCGTACATTCTGGAACATGCTTCAGCGGTACAAACCTAGACTAGTTGACTTCAAGCTTGCGAAACAACTTGGACGACAGAAGGCCTTTGCATGCAACGAGCTACTCTCTTCGCTTAATACTTTTTCAACCAGGATCCTGGTATGCAGGGCCCTTGCAGAAGGAGCTCTGTTATAGAGCATGAGGTCTACATTGCTGAGAGTCCAGATGTTGCTTGATAGACCTCAGATTGGGTGCAAGGCAACTGACAACAACAGAGCGCTGGTACCTCTTCTTCTTCCTGCCGTATGGTCTGCAGCACGGCGCTGCACTTATTATATTATACGATCCACAAGCCATATACAAGCTTCTTCGTAGTAGAGTAGGTTACCTGCAACCTCTTGGGGGTGCTACAATCCCCACATTGTTCCATTATACTCCCACAGGCTAACCTTTAGTTCTCCAGGACACGGAGCAGTAGGGCTGCGCATGGCCCAGATGAAGTACCCAGAGAACCCAATACCTCTTAATTAAGGAATCTACCTTAAATCATAACATTGAGGCCCCCATAAGTTAAGGTCTCTTCCTTAATTAAGGGTATTGGGTTCTCTGGGTAGACCTTGAGATGAGCATTCCTGAGTCTTCTTCTCTTCAGACGTTCTGAAGACTTCTGAAAACCTGAACCCTAAACCCTAAACCCTATACTATACCCTAAACCAAAACCTCAACTCTGGATCCTAACAGAGGCTTCGACCACTGCAATAGGGTTTGGAGGTATACTATATCCTGGGAATCCTAGGCCCTTCCCTAAACCGTAAAACCTTGGGCCCTAAACCCGGAACACTAGATTGCCCTAAACCCCTAAGCCCTGAGTTGTGGATTCCCCTAGGAACCCTAGATCCCGAACCCCGACCTCGGCCCTGTCCAAAAAAAAGCACGTCATTCAAAAACCCTACACCTTGGATACTGCCCCCCCACTCAGTAACAGTTGAGTAATATTCATATAATGGAGATATACATATATATATATATAAGGCCTTCAAAAGTAGCCCTATTATAGACTGTTACTGTATGGGGGCAGTACCCAAAACCCTAAACCCTAAACCCCAAACCCTAAACCCTAAAACCCCAAGCCCTAAACCCCTAGCCTAAACCCCTAAACCCTAAACCCTAAACCCCTAAACCCTAAAACAAGCTGAGAGCAGCTTCCTGATGGGTCGGTGTCAGCGTTGTGGCCTTCGCGCAACTAGCATGGGGTCCTTCGAGGGCTCCTCTAAAGGGTTCAATTAAGGGTTGGTATAGGGTTCTGTAAGATCCTTCGTATCGTGACGAATGATTCAAACAGCGCGTTGCTGCATTTTTGTGGAAGTATACCTCGAACCCTAGGGAATAAGTTTGGCAAGTTCAGGCCCCTTCATTATTATTTTATTATTATTAATAATCTTAATTCATTCATGTTGTCATTAATCAATGTTTCCAATGCCCGGTGGAACGGCTGGTGCGTACGCCCAGTGACTATACGTCGACCTGGCATAAGTTGAGCCCAGGTATGTTTGTGCTCTGTTCTTCGTGCTGTGCCATCAGAGGAGCGGCGAAATGTCTTGGGCATGTGGACCTTCATGGCTTGGTGTTAAAGGTTGATTTGGGAAGACATGCGGCTGATGACATAAATCTTGCATTACCAGTATCAGAATGTGCAGGAGGCACAAGGCACGCAGGATGCGCATCACATTGATGATCTCCGGCGCATTCCTACTGTCACTTGGCTTCAGGCTTACCGGAGGTGTTTCGGGCATTCCTGTGCTTTATTTGGCGCAATCAGCACCTTTATTTTCCGGGAACCTTGTTATTGTTGTTGGGTCCTTAAGGGGTCTTGGGTTTACGGTTCAGGGCCCTAACTATAAGCTCTTTGGAAGCGTTGGGGAACCCTGAAGCAAAAAAATAGGGAAACCCTGAACCGAATCTGGAAAGAGCTCATGCTAACTGTAGGCGTCTTTGGCACGATCCAGGAGCCAGCCGTGGAATAAGCAGAGCCCTAAAGCGTAGACCTAAACCCTAGACCCTAAGGAAGGCAACATGAAAGCAGCCCTCAACCCTTGGCTCTCGAGCATGGAACCTTAACCCAATATAACAGAGGTCTTGCACCTAATGGCTAAACCCTAAACCCTGAAGCGTAAAGCTTTGAAAGAGATGAGGCCAAGAGTTTGTGAGTATGTGCAGAGAAATTAAGTTCTGCACATCCTGCTCCTAGCGACATACCTCTTGTTGCTGAAGATGGCAGGTGCAAAAGCGTACAGCAACAGTAGCAGGTTTCCTGGAACGAAAGATATGGATATCCCGTCTACTGGCATCGTTGCCTTGCACCAACCGGAGCAGCTTGAGTTTTTCATTAACGCGGCTATGCTTGACGTCAGCATGACCATCATCACCATAGACGTCGTCATCACCAACAAGAACCGTCATCATCATCCGCAGCAGCACCATCATCTGCAGCAGCCGCTATCGTCATCATCATCATCATCAGCAGAATTTTCAGCACCATCATCATTATATCATGGTCGTCAGCCTCACACCAATCTTCATCAAAAGCAGCAGCAGGCTTCGGTATCAGCATCGGTGCGATCACGAGAGCTATCATCAACACCGACGCTATGACTTGTAATAATCATCGACACAACTGCCATCGTCGTAGTGGTCATTACCACTGGTATCATTATCCGTTGCAGCATCACCGCCATCGTCAAGTGGCGGGCGCTTTGATCCGTACATGTATGTGCCAGCAGTGAGCCCAACGGACTGCATGTAGTCATGGCTGCAGCCCCAAAATGCCTTGGCTAGCTACCATCTCTTACATCAGCTTGAAGACATCCACAGCCAAGTGCATCTTGGAGCAGCAGGCACTTCGGCATAGCGCAAGCGCCCAACCAGGTTTACCAGGACAGGTCTTAGAATCACCCACAATAGCTATAGACGCATGCCTCTGCTTGATTTTGCGGGATCAAGTGTTATTACATAAGGAGAGACTGAACACGAGGTGCCCGCAATTTCAATTCTCGTGGACAACTTAAGGGTGTGCTTTGCGGGCTGGAGCTTTGCACCCTTTACTTTCCCAAAGGGTCCAATGTACCTGTATAGTAGAATGTAGGGTTTCTATAATTTATATTAGGAGTAGTTATTATGATTTGGTAAAGTATCCCCTACAACAGTACCTAGGACCCTTTGGGTTTTGCTAGTAGCAGTTTCAGGGTTGTGGGGTTCTCACGGTTTTGAGGTATAGGTTTGGGCTTGTCTCTTCAGGTACCTGTCTCCGATCCACCTGTTGACTGCGTTCAAGGCAGGCACTCCAACCCTAAACCCCTAAACCCCTAATTAGACCCTAAACCCTAAACCCTAATTGAATCCTATAAACCCTAACCCCTAAACCCTAATTAAACCCTCAACCATTTATAAAGCCTGCATCCCGCAAGTTTGCGGTTCGTCTGACAATTGCACGGGAAACCTTGAACCCTGAGCCGTTTAAACGCCGGGGCCCGCTAGAAACGCTCGCAACGCAAACTTAACCGATTGCATTGCAGACCCTTTTCGGCAATTCGAGTCATGTTTCGAAGCTGTTGTTCAATCTCCTGGAGACTTCTACAGATTCCATAGAAACCAAAACAGAATTTAAGCTTTTTCATCAAGCCTCCCAACAATCCAGGTTCATCCTAGAGACCAGAGCATCTCACCCCAAGCCCGAACCAGTGAAGCACCAAACACCCGACTCCGACCTCAAAAGGTTTTGGGTTTTAGGTTTAGGGTGTAGGGGTGGGGGTTTAGGGTGTAGGGGTTTAGGGTTTAGATTAGGGGTTTAGGGTTTAGTGTTTTCGGATTTTAGGGTTTATAGGGTTTCGGGTTTAGGGGATTAGGGGTGTTAGGGGTGTAGGGGTTTAGGGGTTAGAGGTTAGGGGTTGATTTAGGGGTTTAAGTTTAGGGTTTAACACCTTGTAATGCCCCTTCTTATGCCCCTCAGCCTATAAACCCAGTACTGAAACACAACAAGGTCTGCGCCCCTGTATACTAATCCTTACAGCAACGCTATGATTCAAGCGATAAAGCCCACGAAATCCCTTCAAAAGTCTTAAACCCTAAACCCAAACCCCTTAACCTTTTTACCCATAGGCCCCTAATTAAGTAGTTCCTTTCTATGGTGTATATGTAGAATCCTATAAGGTAATCCCGAAAAGGAACTACTTAGGGGCCTATGGGTAACCCTAAACCCTTTACCCTAAACCCAAACCCCTCAACCCTAAACCCCTTAACCCTAAACCCTAAACCAAAAAAAAACCCTAAACCCAAGACAGGTCTTCGACTGCGTTCTCTCGGGAGACGGCTCATGGGTCTTGGACCTCGATCGCGCCGCCGCCCGGCGCGGGGAGTTCGGTGTTAGCACAGGGGCTCATTTCGTTTAGGGTTTAGGGGTTTAGGGTTTAGGGTTTAGGGGTTTAGGGGTTTAGGGTTTAGGGTGTAGGGTTTAGGGTGGGTTTCATTATAAGGATTGCTATGTCAGGTTACTTCAAAGGTTTAGGGTTGAGCGTTTGGAGATTAGCGGTACCGTCCGCTTGCTGTAAAGGTTTGCTAATTGAACGGTCGGTGACAGGTTTTAGGGTTTGGGGTTTGGTGTCTAGTCTAGGACCTGTCGTGTACTTCCCCAAAATAATATATACCTTAGCCCCAAAGCACCCAAACAGGGACTACTGTATGGCCAAAGTCTATGGGCAGTTCTCTCCATTAGGGTCCCTTTTTAGGTTCCCAATGTAGTACGGCACCCTTGTAAAAGGGACCTTAACAGGAACCCTACTTTAGAGAACTACCCATATACTATTTGGGCCCGCTGGGCACCCTACACCCTACCTGGACCCTAAAGAACCTGCCTTCTTGCGACTCCTTATTATGATTTCTGTATATAAGTCCTTAAACAGGTAGGTTATTTGGGGTTAAGGTAAACCCTAAACTCTAATCCGCGCTGCATCGCAAGATGCGAAGATTCCTTGCCTAGTTGGCATTGGGCCCTGTAGGCTCAGGCAAAGAGTGCCTGGTCTTGATGCTTTTCATTCCAAGTTCCACCAGAGGAAGACGCATGTTGACACACACAAAGCCTAAACCCTAAACCCTAAAAGCCCTAAAACCCTTAAATCTGAACTGACTAAACAACCAAATGCCGCAATGCTGCAAAGCCAGCATTACGCCCTGAGTTGCCTTCGCCCCAGCGGCCCCTAAACACTTAGCCCCCGAACCCTAAACCCTAAACACCCCCCAAAAGAAGCCCCCTAACCAGACTCTCAAAGGTGGTGTGCTGGGAGGATCCAAATTGGTGGAGCATGTTCTTTGTGACTGTGGCTTGGCCCACGAGGTTTTAGGGTTTAGAGTTTAAAGTTTAGGGTTTAGGGTAGATTGGAGTTCATCGCTCGGCGAGTGTAAGGTTTGGGCCGTTCGGATTTGGGGCTTCGGGTTTACTGTGGCGAGTTCAGGGTTTAGGGGCTTGGGGTTTGGGGGTTTAGGGTTTCGGGTAGTTTAGGGCTTTGGGTTTAGAGTTTAGGATTGTGTTTGGGTTTGGGGTTTCAGCGCGTTGCAGGTGTGGGAATAGATGTTTCATGGTTCTGAGCTTAGGGGTTTATGGCTCATGCTGTTGGCTTGTTGGTCATACGGGGTGCCCACAGCAACGGTCAACATGCAGCTTCTTTCTGTTCAAGAAAACATGAAACCTACACCCTAAAACCCCAAACCCTAAACCCTAAACCCTAAAACCCTAAACCCTAAAACCCTAAACAGCTTTAGATCTTGGTTTGGAGGCTGCCGGCTCTACGTACCACCAAGCCCTGTGATCCTCAAAGCCTAGACTTAGACTCAAGTCCCTAAACCCTAAATCCTGAGCCCTAAAACCCTAAACCCTAAAGCCTAGACTCAAGCTCTTAAAAAAGCCCAACAACATACCCTAAGCCCGAATAACACCAAAGTCCCAGACCCTATCGTTCTAAATCCGTCAACCCGTGGCCCTAAACCCCTTTTAGGGTTTAGGGTTCAGGGTTTAGGGTTTAGGGTTCAGGGTTTAGGGTTCAGGGTTTAGGGTTCAGGGTTTAGAGTTTAGGGCTTGTGCTCCAAACCCATGAAGCCAGAAAAATCCCCAACCTCAAATCTCTAAACTTTGTTTGAGGACCGCAGGCAGCGTTTTATAGGGTTTCTATGGGATTTTGTAGTTTTAGGGCCAGGGTTTCAGGCTGGAGGGCATCGAAATGTTGTTTTTGTTTGGCGGTTGTACGATCTACGGTTCAGCAACCCCGAGCAGGAAATTCCGCACCTGCCAGCCAAAGTGGGTTTAGGGTTTAGGGATAGCACGGAGCTTCGCAACCATTTCTTTCAGAAAGCACAACTTGAAAAAAAACAAAACACGAAGCCCCAGACTTGCAATCCACAGCTGTTTGTTTGGAACGCTGATTTGCAGACTCTGCGTCCGACCTGCAGTGTTTTTCCAGTCTCGAAAGCTCCGAGCCCCAGCCCGCCTGCCCTCAAAGTCTGCAAAAACCCTGAGCACTCTAAAAGCAGTCACGAACCCTTACCCTCAAAGCCTTCATATTTTACGGCTTCTGGGGCCCAAAGACCCTATTTTTGTTAAGGCCTTTGGGCTATTTTGATGCTAAGGGTAAGCTAGAGCCTTCAAGAGCTCGAACCTGTAGACTCTAGACCCCGAATCAGGCCGTGGACCTTTCCTTGCTGCTCATCCTGTTTCTTTTCCTTTGTCTCGCGGCCCCGACCCCAGCATGGGCAGGATCAACGGTTTCGGTGCATCCTGGTACCAGGTCGGAGTCCTACTAGTAGTGTTTTATAAAACACTACAAGCCTAGCTCGAGCAGGGTTGATGTACCTTGCATCTTCGCAGCTTTGCCGCACAAGGCAGGTTGAACAAGCCCCGAAAAGGGCGAAATCCGGAACCAGAAGCCTGTGCTAGCTGAAACTCTTGCGGCTGTGGCTTGCTTGACGCTCTTGACTTTAGAAGTGTTACGGCTCCACAGCTGTGCAGATGCAGGTCGTTTATTTGTGTTTCTAAAAATGTGAAACTCTATGCCAAAAAGCACGTCTAGCATGAAGCAGTGCGGAAAGACCACCTCAAAACATTGACAGCAGCAACATCTATTTGTTGTCACCTTCTCCTCGTCGTCGGCACGGCCATCAACATTATCGTCATCATCATCATCCTCGTCATCATCATCATCGTAACTGTCATCGTCTTGACCACCATAGTCACCATTCTAATTCGCGCAGTCATAAGGAGCCGTCTTCATCTTGGTCCGTTGCCGCGGTGTCGGTTTTCTGTTCACAGGTCTTCCACACCTACCGCTGGTATCGCACCGCCGAAGTTGGTGTGTCACTCAGTGGAGGGGAAGGTGTTGGGTTTTGTCCAGAACCTCGTGCCTTGGGGGCGTTGTCCTTGTTGTGCCAAGCTACAGTAAGATGAGCGAGCACCTTGAAACCCTAAACCCTAAACCCACTATAATCCTAAAGCTGAAGGCCGCCACGAACATCCCTAACCCCGAACCAGAAGTCTCAAAGTCCGGAATGCTAGGGCGACGCATTCAGTCCCTGTAGACCCCTTACAGCACCCGGCGGAAGGACCCTTACAGCAACCCTCAAAGCCTTCTTAAAGAAACCGAAAGAATCCATTGCTTGAGGTACCCCAACCCAGAGTTTAGAGGACAAGGGCCGCCGCAAAACAAAAACACAAAAAAAGAGCCTCTGAACCTATAAGCTCTTACAGAAACCCTCAACCCTTAAACACCGAAACCCGAAGCCCTAAACTCTGAGCCCCTTAAAGAAACCCTCAAGCGCTGGAGGTATGGAGCCCCCCCGGGCTGTGTTCCTCACCTGGTGGTGGATTACGGGCTCACGCGGCGTCTCGCTGAAGCACCGTGCTGCCGGCAGAATTACGCACTCTAGGGCCTGCGGCTCGAAATAATGCATGATGGGTAACCATGGCATCCGGGATTGGTCCGTATAATATAATATACATAAAAAAGTAAATAAGTAAATAAATAGTGTGTATATATATATATAATACTAATAATAATAATAATAAATATATATATATATATATTATACATATATATATATACACACATGTGTATATATATATGCATATTGCTCTAAACTCTAGTTGTTAAGGCCCCAGTGGTAGGGCTTTTGGGTTGACAATCTTCGGGCTGCTGCAGGTTTTCTTTTGGGGTGATTTCCTCCACTGCACGAGTTCTGAAGTTCTACATCCTCAACTTCTTTTCACTGTAGGAGTTCTAACTCCTTCTGCCTAAACCCTAAGAGGTACTTAATTTTGTGGAGACCCCGAATAGTCGAGGAGCCGCAGGCGGTATCAAAGTGGCAATTTTCGTGTTTCTCCACAGTTTCTACATGGTTCTAGTAAGTAGCTTCGACGAACCCCGCAAGACCGGGGTGTAGTAAGCATTTATAAGGCCCCTGCGTGAACCTCATCAAAACCTGCAACAACAAGGTCTGCCTCGTTGTTATTGAAGTTTGAAACTTAATATTCAACATTTTAGGGTGCCTGGTTCGGGATCCTTACCAGTGGACCAGTAGGGCTCCGCTTATTCAGGGTGCATATGAAGGACACCCCTATACTAAACCCGTTTAGCACCCTTATGAAACAATTATAGACTCCATGACAGCCTGTAAAACTGGCTTTAGACGCAAGGCTTTCCAGTCCGAACGGAGACGCAAGCCCTTCAGACCCTACCCAGCGACTTAAGTGTTTACGATTTTGTGCGTGTATGTGTAAAATTATGTAATTAATGTTAGGTTGGTTTAGGTATGTATCGTGTTTTTATGGAGAGCTGGAATAGTTTTCTACAGAGTTTGAGGGTATGCTATAATGTGATAGCTGTATGCGGACCCGAAGAGACGACCTCGACTACTCGTGCTGCTGCTACTGCTGCTGCTGCTGCTGCTACTACTACTACTACTACCACCACTACCACCACTAGTGACTGCTACTGTTGCTGCTGTTGCTACTGATGCCCATGGTTTACGGTCCGACCTCCATATGAAGTGTTGAGGGCTTTACGACCTTGGGTTTCAGAAAACCGAAGGTGCGGCGATCTGCGGACATAAAGTCCATTTGGACCTTGCCACAGACAGCCTCCAGGCTCGTGGCTTAGGATTTATGGTCTAGGGTCTAGGGTGGGGCTTCGGGTTGAAATTTGCAGCTTGCTCTCAACCTCTCCGGTCATTTTTTGACGAAGTGTCATGAGAATGGAGTATGTCGAATCGGTGTGGGCTCAGGGCTTTTGGGGCTTAGGGTCTTGGGCTAAGGCTGTGCTGACTAGAGGCGATTGCAAAAAAGGGACGATTGCGCGAGAAAAACGGTCGTGCATACAACCGCAGCAGGCTTGAAGCGGAACCGAATGGCACTCGCAGGGCACTAGGCAGTCAGCAACAACCAGGGATCCAGCCACTGGCCAGACCATGCTCTTGGAGCAGGAGAGTTGATAGAGAGTAAGCCCGCCACCGCCACCACCACCGCCACCACGTCCACGGCGGCCACCAGAAGCAACACCACAAGCAACACCTATAAACCCTAAACCCTAAGCCCTAAACCCAAAACCCTAAACGCACCGCCACCGAGGCCGATGACAAGACTAATAGCAAAAGGAGATTCAGAAAGACCATGCGTAGACCAAAGAGCTCAATGTGCACCTCTTCCGTTCTTTGGGGCCCTGCCCGTCAAACCCACAGGCCCAAAAAAAAGCATCTAAATCCCCTAGATCCCGTAACCCCCTGAGCGTTTGTTTATTCTACTCTAGTGCTTGAGATCCAAGAGATGGCAGATAGAACAGGGGTCATTTCAACTTTATGAAACCTATCCCTAACCCCCCAGGTACCTACTATATAGGGCCCTAGGGGCTCTAGTACCCTATATAGTAGGTACCTGTGGGGTTAGCGTATTGTCATTATTTTGTCCTTGTTCTTACTGTTTTTTTATCAACCCTAAGGGTCCAAGTAGCTACCCATAGGCTCCTAAGTAGTTCCTTTTTATGGTTCATATTTAGAATCCTATAAGGTAATCCCAAAAAGGAACTACTAAGGAGCCTATGGGTAATAATCATATACTCTTCTGAATACTAACCCACAAAACTACTATCCGTAACCCAAGTACATGAATTTAGGTCCGTTGGACTCTTAGGGCAAGGGCTATGAGAATTGTTTTATATAACTTTGAGCATCCTTAAGCTCAAGAGCTGCATGGCCAGGCCTCCGAGATCAACTCACTCTGTGCCCCTTGGACTTGGAGGTTGCTATATGAGTTGCAGGATTAGGGTGGAAAGAGAAAGAAAGGAAAGCCTTCTATAGACTATAGGGTTTTGGGTTTATGGAGGAAAGCCTTCTGTAGAGATATTGGGAATGTTCTCCCCAATATGTTTAGTGCTTTGACAGCTCATCACCATAGTACGATGCACTCGACACAACCTTGTCGCAAGATACTATCGCCTCCGCGCAATTTCACCTCAAGCCTTAGTCCTTCTAAGCCCTAAGCCCTAAAGCCTTAAACCCTAAACCCTAAGGCCCTAAGCCCCTAGCCCAGGATGACTTGCTGGACCAGAACATCGGCGACCTAAAAAGTGGCATCCGGCATTTGTGGGATTACTTGCAGGCTGCGGGGACAGTGGGGTTTAGGGTTTAGGGTTTGCGGGTGGGGGGTTGGGCGGGGTGAGGGGAGGGGCAGAGTCGCTATTACTCTTTCTGTGTCACAACAATCATATTGTTGATAACAGGTTCTTGCACAGGTCTCTACAGTTGCACTACGTAGTCTTGTTGCCGGACCTCATGCGGTTTGGGCAGATTTTTGCATATAATGAGGTAGCCATACTTCGCAATGTTGCGAAAACTCTTGCTCCCAAAGCCTAAACTCTAAACCCAAACCCCCTGAAACCCGAAGCCTAAGGCCTGGCATGACCATGAATTCTGAATGTCTGCTTTGGACAGGGCTTCCGCATTGAGCACGCCGACGACTTGCCTCCTGGCGCAAAGCCGGTCAAGACCATGCTTTCGGATTTAGAAGGGATGCTTGGGAAAAAACATCCTGACTCAAAGAGCCAGTGTGAAGTAAGGTAAGAGCTATGTAATTAAGTTTTGGAGCAGGTTTTTTTGCAGGCGGCCTGGTATGCACCGACTACGGCTTGACATACATCCACAAACCTAAACTCTACAAACCTAGCGTAGAACCGAAAGCCACAAACCCCACACTTCATCTTCATATCCTCCCGGAACCCTAAGACCTAAAGCCTTCAACCCCAACCCTAAACCCTAAACCTTACACCCTAGACCTCAAACCCTAAACCTTAAGCCCTAAACCTTAATTCCTCGACCTCAAGCCCTAAACCTTATAAGCCCTAGACCTTCAACCCCAAAAATCTTCATCTTCATTTCCTCTCAGGTCCGCTGAGGCCTCCAAAGACGAGGTACGACCCGCACGGCCAACGAGTCCCAGGCCTCTGCCCCAAAGGGTCCTAGGTATTGTTATAGGGGATACTTTCCCAAATCATAATAGCTATTCCTAATATAGAAACCCTACATTCTACTATATAGGTACATTGGACCCTTTGGGTCCCCAGGGCTTCGAAACGGCTTTCTGGGCTTTGGAGTTCAGGGTTTAGGGGTTCACGGTTGAGGGTTACCGCAATACTTCTTTTGCGACCTGTTCCTTAAAGGAACCCTAATAAAGATGTACATTATGTGTGTATATATATATACGCATATATATATACATATATATATATATGTGGCTGGCACCCTTTGGGTTTATTTTCCCTTGATTTTTAAGAGCTCTTTAAAAATCAAAGTTAAATTATATAATACTACTGCATATAATTATATTAATGTACACGTGGAAGTTTGAACGCAT
>CAJNJA010050709.1:0-12593 GCA_905231915.1 Symbiodinium necroappetens
CCCCCTAAACCCTGAACCGTAAACCCAAACCCCCTAAACCCTAAACCCCTAAACCCTAAACCCCCAAACCCTGAACCGTAAACCCTAAACCCCTAAACCCTGAACCATAAACCCTAAACCCCTAAGCCCTGAACTGTAGGGCCTAGAACCCCTAAACCCTGAACCCTAAATCCCTAAACCCTGAACCGTAGGGCCGAGAACCCCTAAACCCTGAACCATAAACCCTAAACCCCCTAAACCCTGAACCGTAAACCCAAACCCCCTAAACCCGAAACCCCTAAACCCTGAACCCTAAACCCTAAACCCCCAAACCCTGAACAGTAGGGCCTAGAACCTAAATTTTAAACCCTGAACCGTAGGGCCCAGAACCCCTAAACCCTGAACCTTAAACCCTAAACCCCTCAAAGCCCTGAACCGTAGGGCCTAGAACCTAAATACCGAGCTTTAGTGAGACACTAACTTAGGATTTAGTAAACCCTGAACCATAAACCCTAAACCCTGATAGCTCCTATCGAATTTAAACACCCTTAAGCCCTAAACCCCAAACCCTAAACCCTGACGTTTTCAGGGGCCTTAATGCTGAAAACACCCCCTTACTGGAACCTGAACCCTAAACCCTGAACCATAAACCCTAAACCCGTAAACCCTAAACCCTCAAACCCTAAACCCCTAAACCCTGAGCCGCAGGGCCTATAGAACCTAAATACCCCTAAACCCTAAACCCTGATAGGGCCTATCGAACCTAAATACCCCTAAGCCCTGAACCGTAGGACCTAGAACCCCTAAACCCTAAACCCTGAACCCTATCCCCAAAACCGTAGGGCCTATCGAACCTAAAGACCGAACTTCAGGGAGGGGCACCCGGAGTTCTCAGCTTTGCGGCTCGGGCTCAAGTCCTGGCTCCGTAGCCTGGCGTATACCCCTAGGCTCCCCAGTCGGTTTTTTTGTTTAGGGTTTGTGTATACCCATAGGCTCCCTAGTAGGGTTTAGGGTTTAGGGCTTCTGGTTTAGGGTTTAGGGGTTTAGGGGTTTAGGGGTTTAGGGATTCAGGGTGGTTGCCAAAATTAGGGCCCCTTTTTTGGGTACCTTTTAAATATTAGGTGCCGTGTAAAATTAAGGACCCAAAAAGGGACCCAAATTTAGAGAACTACGCCCCTAGGCTCCCTAGTAGAGTTTTTCTGTTGTTTAGGGTTTCGGTAGATCCTGTTTGGGATTACTTTGTGTATACCCATAGGCTCCATAGTAGGATTTGTTTTTAGGTTTAGGGTTTAAGTAGTTCCTGTTTGGGATTACCTGATAGGATCCTCAAGATAGAGGCTCGTTAGTAGTTCCTTTTTGTAGTTTTTATATTTAGGATCCTATAAGGTAACCCCCAAAGAGGAACTACTGTGGAGCCTCTGGTGTAAGGTTTAGGGTACCCAAGCTGAACCCCGGACTCTTTCAGACTCTGTTAGGGTTTAGGGTTCTCTGTGCTTAGGTTTAAGGGATTTTTTCTGGGGCAGGGTCAAGTCACGAAATACTAGGGGCTTATAAGGTTTACGGTTAGGGTTTAGTATGGATTAGCTTAGGGTTTATGATTTGGCTTAGGGCTTGGGGCTCAGGGTTAAGAGGGATTCTGGTCGGAATCCTTCTCTTGACACCTGTCTAGACAGAGTGATATCGCGTCTAGATTTTGTTCATGCAAGAACACGAGCACTACAACCTGTGGGAGTACTCGTAAGAAGCGTGAGCATCCAGGACCAACCAGAAAACTGACGACGATAAGGCCACTGCGATAGGAATGAAGAATACCATCCTCAGCAACACCAATTTCTCTGCCCCCGAGGCATTTCTGGACTGCCCTTCAGTCCAGATAAGAATGAAGACACAGGAATCTCCGAAACCTCGCTCTCACCAGAAACCAGCACCGCGGGCACAAGCCTTGAGCCCTTTGTACGACAGCCGAAACCACACCAAACTGCAGAGCTTTCATCCTACTCACCGGAAAAAAACAGCTTGAGCAGCTTGAGTGCTTTCGTGGACAGCTACTGTAACTAAGGGTACCCCTGCAGGGGTACCTTTCCGAAACCCGAAACCTTGCCTAGTTGATTCTTTGGCAGAACTGCGCCTTTTCCGCCCCGATGGTGGATGCTTGAGCTGCGACAGGGCAACCTGCCGACAGCAAACAAACATAGCCCCCAACAATTTATTGTAGAACACTGGTTTAGTTTTTTGCGTATGTATGCATGCATGCATGCATGCATGTGTGTGTGTATAGAACTATGTATCTATCTATCTATCCATCTATCTACCTATCTTTCTAACTAGCTAGCTGTCTATCTATCTGTATATATGTATATATATATATGTATATATATATATACATATCTATCTATCCGTCTATCTATCTGTTTATCTATCTGTCTATCTGTCTGTCTATCTGTCTATCTATCGACCTACCTATGTACCTATCTACCTCTCTCTCTCTCTCCCTTTCTTTCTCTCGATCGATCTATCTATCTATCTATCTATCTATCTATCTATGTATCTATCTATCCGTCCATCTGTCTACCTATCTGTCTATCTATCTGTCTATCTATCTGTCTATCATTGATATTGAATGAATGTATGTATGTACGTATGTATGTATGCATGCATGCATGTATGTATGGATGTGTGTATGTATGTATGCATGTATGTATGTATGTGCATACCAATGAGTCTATGTATGGGGTTTCTATATGCATAGTCGTGTGTACATGTATTTGAATATGTCTATGCATATGTATATGTATGTATGAGTGTAGCATGCCTGTTTGTATGAAAGCATGTATGTACGTATGTGTGTGTGTGTGCATGAACTTATGTATGTGTGTATGCATGCATGCATGCATGCATGCATGCATGCATGCATGCATGCATGGATGTATGTATGTATGTGTCTATCCATCACTCAATCTATCTGTCTATCAATCTGTCTATCTACCTAACTATCTATCTGTGTGTGTATATGTATGTACGTATGTATGTATGAATGAATGAATGCATGTATGTACATATGGATGTATATAACTGTATGACTACCTGCCTATGTGTGCATGCATCGTATGGGCCTCGACACAACCACACGCCTCCATCCGAAAGCCCCCAACCCTCAACCTACGCAAAACGAGGAGAGGAGAGTTGCAGGTCCAGGCTGCCCATGCTTTCGAACGCCTTGCACTATACCTTCCCAGATCTTCCAACATCCCATGACGGCTCCAGGTTGTTGGGGTCTAGAGTCTAGAGGCGTAGCTGATTTATGGAAGTCCTGCGTCCTACCGGCTCTTTCGCCAAAACTTGAGTCACCACCGTGCCATGCCCCCGCAGAATCGAGAGAAGCCATGCTAGGATCCTCTTTGACTTGTCAATGCCCAAAGGATCCAGGGACTCAATACCCTCAGTGGGGTCAGCTTTCTTCTGTCTGCTCATAACATTGAGTCCCTGTGTCTCCAGATACTCATGATGCTTCCTCCCCTCCAAAAAGCGACGGTTTAGGGTTTTTAGGGACCCCTGACCCGTGTACGGAAATACCTCAGACCCCACAGACCTCCGAAACGGTCCTTCGAAATGTATGGCGGAAAGACCCCAAACCCCGAACCCTGCTTTGCAAACCCCAATCCTAAGGTTCCGGCTCTAAACCCAGAAACCTGACACCTTCAACCCTAAACCCCTAAACCCTATAACCCTTCAACCCTAAACCCTAAACCCTTAAGCTCTAGAGCCTAAACCCTAAACCCAAACTCTGAATCCGGAATCCTGACAAACCCTTCCAAGCTACCTCGGCACGGCGAGCGGCACGCTGAATGCTCAGCGCCTTGAAAGGGGGTGGGGCGTTCAGAATTTCGGGCGTGAGGCAGGTTGAAGAGCAGTTCGGGGATGTTATTGTAGACTCTCGTGTTGCGTGCGAATCGTGGCAACCCTTCTGCTTTATCCCGAACCGACAAGCCTGAAAAGAGAAGACTGCCTTCAGGCCTTAATTCGAACGAACCCCGGAGTCTTCTTAATATCATAATATAAGGGCCTTGATGACTAGAGTAGCGTCCCCTTAAAACGTTCTATACAGGGTTGCTTAGGGGTACCATACGGGTGACCATAAGGGTTCTATGATGTAGGGTCTTCGGATGTAGGGTATTTGCTAAATAAGAAGGAGCCCTAAAAACAATAAATATTGGGCAATTCTTTACACTTCCTAAACCCTAAAACTCTAGACCCCATTACACCCGAGGAGCCCTTGAACTCCCGATCCTACGACAAAAAACACGATTGCTAACCCCCCAGCAGCCCTTAGAGGTGCCCCGATAGTCCCTAAACCCTAAACCCTAGGGTTTAGGGTTTAGGGTTTAGGACAAATAAGAACCCTAAACATCCCCAAACCCTAAACCCTACAAAACCCTAAACTCCTAAACCCTCAATCCTAAACCCAATGTATCCCGAGCCTTTGCAATCTCGTCAGACTGTCAACGGGTATGGAACCGAACTGCCGAACTTGGGAAACAGACGGGTTAGGGTTTAGGGTTTAGGGGCTTTGGGGACTAGAGATTTAGGGGTTCAGGGGCTTAGGGCTTTAGGGTTTTTAGGGTTCAGGATTTGGGGTGTAGGGTTTCCTCCCATGGAGTGAAAGATGCAAAGGGATTTTTCCAACTTTACTTTCAAGAGCCATTTCAAGGGTATGCACTTGTCGGGAAATACCTGGGCACCAGCTCATTATGTGTAAAGGAGAAGCTCCCCCTCGCAGGCCGATGCCCAAGCTCTAAGCGTGCCCAAGAGACTTTAGAGTTTAGGGTTTAGGGGTTTAGGGTTTAGGATATAGGGTTCCAAAAGCCTGAAAACACACCATACTTGGCAGTGTCCAGTACAAAGCATTACCCAGCTTACTCGCTCTGTGCTTCCCTTCGTGCCCCACTTCCACAGGCCATCGCAAGCCTGACAGTAACCCGTATAGTAACAGATGGACCACCCAAAGTAATCCACATAGCAACCCCTCTAGCAACCGGAACAGCAAGCCCCATACCAGCTCCCGGCCCCTACCCTCTAGTAACTCTTACAGCACCCCCCTATCGCAACCGTATAACAGCCCACTAGCAATCCATGCACTAACCCTTGGTTCAGTAACCCCTATAGCAATCCCTATAAAGCTATAAATCTGAAGCAAACGCCCTAATTTTACCCCTTGTCGCAACCTTGCTAGTAACCCCTATCATAGCCCCCAAAACGCCAAATGCCTGGACCTCCAACCCACTCTGCAACTCCCACTTGAACTCTTTGTCCCCATACAGCCGTCTAGTAGTTAAGGCCCGTACATTACCCATATCTGCTACGGCCTTGGATTCCGAAACCCTTTGGGCTCACGCGACGTGCTTTTGCCATGTAACTTGTCGGCGTGCCTACTTGAGACTGGGCAAAATGGTTAAAGTCGGTTGTAGGGCTCAGGGTTTCGGGTTTCGGGCAGTTCCGGGTGCCGTAACAATCACTATCACTTCTATATACCTCTATATATATATATTTATTTATTTATTTGTCTATTTATTTATTTTGATATGTATACATATATAGTTGTATAGATAGAGAAATATATGCGTATGGTATATATATACATATATACATACACACATATTTTTATTTGCCCTAAACATATGTACACTTATTTGTACAGATACATACATACATGCCTGCCTACCTACCTACCTACATAAATACATACATACATTGCCAGACAAGGATAAGCCTTTCCAGGAGTGTTGGGATGGGGGCATGTTTCGCGTGTGTGTTTCAGGCGTGTTTATGGGTATGTTTCGGGGTAAGTTTCAGGATGTGTTTCGGGGTATGTTGCGCACTGCCACGACGTCGTAGTAGTAGTAGTAGTAGTAGTAGGAGTAGGAGTAGGAGTAGGAGTAGGAGTAGGAGTAGGAGTAGGAGTAGGAGTAGGAGTAGGAGTAGTAGTCGTCGTCGTCGTCGTGGTTGTAGCAGTAATGCTCGTGCTGGGATGGTAACTGCGGCTGTAGGTCCGAAGGTCTTGGCTTCTCAGACGGTAATTATAGCTTCAACAAGAAAATGGCCAATGGGTCACCTGGAGCAAATCCCGGTATGCTTCGGGTATGTTTGAAGTATGTAACGGGCATGCTACGGAAAGCCTTTGTGTTGCGCCTGTCTAGATGCTCGCTCACTGCTAGCTTCATCCAGACGATTGGGATAACACAAGGGTATGTTTCAGGGGTGTGTTTCGGGCGATGTTTCGACGTATGTTTCGGAGTATGTTTCGCTCCGGGCAAACATTGCTCCAACACTACAAATGGAACCCGCAAAAAGAAGACAGACCCCATATATGTATATATGTATATATGTATGTATGTATGTATGTATGTATGTAGGTAGGTAGGTATGTACGTATGTATGCATGCATGCATGCATGTATGTGTGTATGTATAGCTATAGGGAATATCAGGGTTACGACTGTTGGTTGCCAGGGCGTACTTGTCGAGCCAGTCTCGTGAGTGTTGCGATTGACGCGAGGATTGCGTTTGCTACCAAACCCGGGGTACAAACCTGGCAACCCCACGGCTAGGGTGACGGCTGTCATCTCGTGCAACCATTGTCCCTTCAGGGCTGTACGGAAATAGTGTTGCATTGCCAAGTTCCCTCAGGATTGCTTGAACAAACTATCATGACTAGAACTACTCAGAAATTCTGCTTGTCATGATTAGCATGAGGATCCTGGTAGCAGCTGCTGTCCTTTAAACCTGAACCATACCCGAACCCTAACTCCTCAGAAAAGCAACTCAATCCTGAAACCCCAGACGCCAAACCCCTTCACTCCGAGAATATCGAACCCTTACAGCCCTTACAGCTACCCTTAAGCAGGAACCCTGAAACACATTAAAAAGGAAGCCTTTCAAAACGAACGTGCGGCTCGGGTCGTGGAGCCGTGGCTAGTTCTCTAAACTAGGGTCCCTTTTAGGTTGGTTGGTTGGTTTAGGGATGTTTAGGGTTTAGGGTTTAGGGGGTACCGTTTTTATAAGGGTGCCGTACTATATTGGGGACTTACAAAAGGACCCTAATTTAGAGAACTACTCTTCTAGTACCCCTGACAGTAACTCCTCGTATGAGAATACAGCGACAGTTTTGCTTAAGAGGTCATTGGCTTGAGACATTGAGCCGCGAAAAAAAACCTACAAACACATGTGCACATTGAACAGAAGCAACCCAGGGTGCCCTCACCTCGGCACGCAAATTTCTTACTTTGCTCTTCTCGATCCTTCGCTTGCTGTCGTTCCGTAAAGCATTGAATCGAGAAGCTGAGGGGCTGGATTTGGCCTTTCGGGGGGCGACACATGGAAAGACAGCCGACAGAATGGAGCCTGCAGCCTTTGCCAACTGAACATGCACTTACCCTCCGAGGTATGGCTTTCTTGAGGCGTCACAAGCGTTTCAAACATAACCGATTCTTCAAAACAAACATGCCTATTTCTGGCTTCCGGGATGGATGCCGTGCTTGAGTTCTGAGTGGTCAAGCGCATAACCTAATTTCGAAAGGTCTCGGGGGGTCAAATTCCCTAGTTGTTTTTTGGTGCACTTTTTAAACTTCTGACTGGGCAAGTTGGGAACCTGCCAACTAAAGAAACTTGGTTGAGAAATCCAAGGTACCTCAAATTCAGAGATTTGTTTTAATTCCGAAAAACACTGAGAAATGGAGGGTGCTCTCACTTCAATATAGCTGTTTCTTAAGCGGTCATGTCTTTTACCTTATAGTAACCTTATATCCTAGTAGCTCTCATGTCATAGCCATCCCTACATAGTTTTATAGTAAACCTCATAGGGTGGTAACCCTAGATACCCTTAGCATCTATGGTCTATAGTATTGTCACCATGAGACGATGGCAGCCCTCATCGTAAAGTAACCCTTTGTACTATGGTAGCCCTTCTAGAGTGTGGCAACCCTCATGCTGTTAATAGTAACCTGTTGGTATCGAAACCATGCTACTGGTGTACGTGTAACCTTTAGACGATTAGAGCATCGTAGCCCAGAGAGTCGAGGAGCCCCGACAGTCTCGTGCAGGCCCTAAAGCCCTAAACCCCCTAAACCCCTAAATCCTAAATCCTAAACCCTAAATCCTAAATCCTAACCCCTAAACCATGGCCTCATCATCAGCCCTTCTGGCGGCCCGTTCTATGCGGGCCTTTGCACGGAGGGCGGGCGCTGACGATGGCTTCGGCATTCGGCGCAAATGTAGGGGCCTTAAGTAGAATAGGGGTTTTGGGCGCCTTTGTAGTATACTTATAATAGGAGGGAACCCCAAGGCATAATACTGGTAACTGTCTTAGGGCTGTAAGCTCTAGGGCTGGGGGCTTCGACCCCCAAACGCAACGAAAGAAGGAAACCCATGAGGAAGCCTTTCAGGAAGCACAAGAAGGAATCGTTCAAGGAACCCCGACAAGGAACCCAACAGTAAAAGGAGCCCCTGAAAAGAACCCCCAAAGGAACTCTTTAGAAACCCTCAGAAAGCCCTGAAGCGAAGCCGAAAAAAGGAAACCAGAACACTCAAAGCCACCCCAAACTCTCAACCCTCAAACCTGACAAAAAGGAACCCTATAAACCTTATACCTTATACACCCCAAAGGCCCTAGAGGCCCTACGCCCTAAATCCCCCCAAGAAAGGCGCCCCAAGAAGGATCCTCGTGGGCCCGAACCCAGATCTTCCAAAAGCCTCAGAATTGAACGAAGGAACGTAAAATAACCTATACTACCGTTGATGCCATAAATCCCGCATTACCTTTTTAAGGACCCTAAACTATGGGATTTATGGTATATTCCTTTATTATGGGTAGTGCAGGATTTATATCATCAACCGTATTATACTTGTAACGCGTAACCCTATGCTTCCAGGGACCTTATTATTGGGTTCTTGAGGGGTCTAGGGCCCTTACTATGAGGTCCTTGGAAGCATAGGGTCATAAGAAGCAGAATAATTCTGACTATGAGGGTTTTTACAACAAAAACCTCTTAGTAATTCTGTTTATGAGGGTTTGGGAAAACCCTCTTTGTAATTCTGATTATGAGGAGGATGCCTTCAGTAGAGGAAACTGTTGGAAGCTCTGGGAATACCCCCACACCCTCAACCCTAAAACCCTAAGCCCTAAAATTTAAACCGAAAGCCCTAAACCCCTAAAACCCTAAACCCCTACACCCCAAAACCCCAAAACCCTAAACCCTAAAACCCTAAAACCCTAAACCCTCAAACCCTAAAATACCTTAATACCCTAAATCCCTAAAACCCCTAAAACCCTAAACCCCGAGCGCCAGGCCCGGCGCAGGGAGGCGAAACTCGCCTCGGCCGAGGCGATGGCCGCTTCGGCCTCCAGGCCACGGCCAGGGCGTCGGATTCAGAGCGCCGATGACGGCTTTAGGGTTTTAGGGCTTGGGGGGTTTAGGGGTTAGGGTTTAGTTTAGGGTTTAGGGTTTAGGGCTTTAGGGCTTTAGGATTTAGGATTTAGGGGGGTTTAGGGTTTAGGGGGTTAGGGGTTTAGGGTTTAGGGGTTTAAGCGGTTTCGGGGGTTTGAGGGTTTATGGGGCTTACAAGGTTGAAGGGGTGCAGGGGTTTGGTGGGTTTTCACGGGTTTAGGTGGCCAGGGGCTTTTAGGGGTTTGGGGGTCTGGGCTGATTCAGTGTTCAAGGGGCTTAGGGACTGGGGGGCTCAGGGATTTAGGGGGGTTAAGGGGGCTTAGGGGTTTTGGGGTTGTGGACTTTGGTAGCGTAGGGATTTAGAAGGAGCGTTTGAAAGGTTTTGTGATTTTGGGGATTTGGGTCTTGGATTGAGGAGTGGTTTGTTCCGGGGTGTGGCTGTCAGGAGTTTTGGTTCAACGATTTGGGGCTTCGGGTTTGGATTTTTTAAATGCTTTAAGCTGTAGGGTTCTAAACGATCTCTGTAACGATTTCAAGACGCATTTCAGGGTGGGCAGTGCTTCTCAAGCAATTGAACCCGCGCCTGGGGTATGGGTCAGTGCAGGTAGTCAGTTCTCAAATCCAAACAGTTTGGTCATTACACACACACACACACTTACTTTTTGCACCACTCAAACTGACGAATCTACACCCCGGAGGCCTCAACTCTAAAAAAAGGGTATAGAGCCACATACAACCCGTCAGAACCCAGCTGTAGGACCCTCCAAAATCCCCGAGAGAACCCACAAAGAGCCCACGTCGAACCGGAATTAGAACAATTTAAGCAAGACCTTAAGCACCCCTAAAACATCAAACCGTACAACCCCAGAAACCATAAACTGTCAACCCCTAAGGTTTAGGGTTTAGGGCTTAAGCCTTAAACCTGAACCTCGAAGCCCCCCAAATTTTCACAATTAGCCTTGAACGGCAAGCTTGCAACCGCCAAGTCCTCACACCTCGGCTTTCAACCCTTTAGGATGGAGGGTTTGAGGTGTAGGGTGTAGGGTTTAGGGTTTGGGGCTTAGGGTGTAGGGTTTCCAACCCTCCCTCAAGAAAAAGAAGCCTCCCTTGAAACCGGGCTTGGGTTCCCTTTGAAAAGGAAGGCCTCCTGCTCCGTTCGACTGAAGGACCGCCAGCGCTTTCGGGGCCGCTCGGCGGTAAGCCTTGGGCAGATCTGGGTTGACGACCCCAAATTACAATATGGTGCAATGAAGCATAGTATAATATAGTATAGTACAGTACAGTACAGTACAGTACAGTACAGTATAGTATAGTATAGTATAGTCTAGTACAGTATAGTATAGTATAGTGTAGTATAGTATAGTGTAGTATAGTATAATGTGGTATAATATGATATCATATAAATGTAGAATATTGGTATAACGGAGTATAACTAATATAATGCAGTGTAATATGGTCGAATATAGAATCACATGTCAAAGCCTTTCGACAAGCAGGACGCAGGTTTCAGGCTCGGAAGTTTCGGGCTGAGAGTTGCGTTTGGCGTTGCCGAATCAAAATAGAGGCTCGAGGGTTTCCCAAAGCTCTAAGGACTCATACTTTAAGGTTTTTGGGTCCAAGGACCATACTTTCTAAGGCTTTTAGGCTAGTTGGAGCCTTAGGGTTTCAGTTTGGTTGAAGGGTTGCACGTAAAGTCTCAACCAGAAGTGTCATCAAACACCCTTCATCCCAGCACTGAGGTTCGGGACAGTCCTTCAGGTAGAAGGCTTTCTACAGTAAGTTCAGCTAAACTCTAAGTCAGGGCATACTGTATTATCTTCTTTTTGCAGATATGAGTGGCACGACCGCTGGACAGCCGGCCAAAACCGAAGCCCTAACTCCCGTCACCTTGCCCGGGGATGACCCCCAATTTGAACCCCACTGTAAACAAGAATCTCAGAATCTTAACCTCTAGAGCATGAACTTGCCCGTAGTTAGGATAAAGCTTATCCTTCCTCCCTCAACACAGAAAACACTTCCAGGCCCCTAAACCCTAAAAAGGCCCTACGCCCTAACCTGAAACCCTAACCCTAATGCTCAAACTAGCTCAAAGGACTTATATAGTATAGTCTTTGGGGTTAAAAGCCTTAGAATATGAGTCCTTAGAGCCTTACCTAGGGCCCAGGAGACCTACCTTTTCAAGGAACTATATATAGAAACCATAATAACGAACCCTGAAAAGGTAGGTCTTTTCGGCTAGAGGTAGGGTAAGCAAAAGCAAACAGCTCCAGGCAGGGAGCCATGAAAGCCACTCACGCCGCCAAACCCTTAGACCCTAAACCCTAAACCCTAAACCCTTAGACCCTAGGCCCTAAACCCTAAACCCTTAAACCCAAAACCCTTAAACCTTATAAACCCTAAACACAGCAAACAGTTCCCGGAAGGGAGCCATGAAAGCCACTCGCGCCGCAGCGCGGGCCAGCCTCGTGAGGCGACCTCTGCTTAAAGACCCAAGGGACTCAGTCAGTCGGTTATAAATAGGGTTTAGGGTTTAGGGTTTAAAGTTTAGTGTTATAATTGGGTTTAACTCCATTGAGGGTACTTATAACTATACTTATAACCTACCTACTAAGTCCCCTGGGCCTCCATGTGCGGGCATTCCACGCATTCGGGGCCCACGGTTTCGGTGCTAACGTTCAGGGTGTGGGTTTAGGGGTTTAGGGGTTTCGGGGTTCGGGGTTTAGGGGTTAGGGGTTTAGGGTTTAGGAGTTTAGGGTTTAGGGGTTGAGGGTCTAAGGGTTTAGGGTTTAGGGGTTGAGGGTCTAAGGGTTTAGGGGTTTAGGGGTTTAGGGTTTAAGGTTTAGGGTTTAGGGTGTAAGGGTTTAGTGCTTAGGGTCTAAGGGTTTAGGGGTTTAGGGTCTGAGGGGTTTAAGCCCGCTCGTCAGTGAGACTCAGAGAAACTCAGTGAGGCCCGAACCTCCTTGGTATTGTTACTCGTCGGCACGCGAAAGCCGCGGAGCAGAGAGACCAGGGCGCTTCTTTCCTCGCTCCAAGATTGTGAATTCTTCAACGAATCAACTACAGCGCACGGTTGGAGAAGACTCCCCATCCAAAAGCGCATCGAACTGGCGGAGGTTCATATTCCCGCTGCCAGCAGCAAGCGCAGTAGTGAAGCCGGGCTTCAACTGCAGAGTCC
>CAJNJA010050709.1:12605-25526 GCA_905231915.1 Symbiodinium necroappetens
CCCCCCCCCCCCCCCCCAAGAAGTCGCTCCAAGAAGTCGTTTGGCTAGGCACCGGGCACTTTTGGCAACGACCTTGCGCTAGCGCTTGTGGTTTCGCACTAGCCGGCACACAGGCACGCCGGCGCGCCAAATTGCATGCGTGTTTGAAGATCCCGACGCTTGTTCCGCTGTCAGGCGTCTCCGACTCTCATCCTCTGCTCGCTTCCTGACGACAGCTTAAACGCGACACACAGAATTCTGCACACTACGTCTTCACTTCTGGGGATGACACATACGTACAAACGAAATGTCTCGCGGTGACTCAAGTCCTCTTCCTGGCCGCCAGGGAGTGCTGGACTCCGGCTAGGAGGTCGCGTGGATCAAACCTGACGCGACAGGTTATGGCCGCGTGAAGAAAGCTTGACTCACGAAGATCAACACCAGACAATGCACCCAGCCTTGAGGGAGTCGGGGCCCCAACGGCCTGCAAGATTTTGCATCTCTACATAACTGCTGTGTTCTGAGCAAATCATTCCGAAAACAAGCGTCACTCAGCACAGGGTTCCCGTTCTCTGCGTCCTTGGCAGGACGAATACCGCGAACGAAGAAAGGCAAGGGGTCAACACGCAGCAACTTCTGCATACCGAGAAAAAGACCCTCCCCCTGTGTATCCAGATCACTTTCTCTTCACTCACATTTATTCATGTTTACATCTGCTTTTTACACAGGCATGAGAATTGTTTCAAGCGGAAGCGTCCAAATCAAAAGTGGGGGAGCAGAGGCTTGAAAAGCGTGAAAGTTCAAGATCCGAAACGTCGGAGCCTGCTGTGGCACCCCGACGCTTGGACGGTCAAGAAGAAGCCTCCCGACGACATACTAAGCAGCTACTATAAGACGGCCCAGCTGATAGTCACTCGAAAAACATGTCGAAGATGCTTCTGGGTGTAAAGTTTGAACAGAATCAACCCGCGCGCCCTCTAATTTTCTGTTCACCCAGCCATGGCCAATTTCTTTGCTGCAGCGAGGCTGGGCCTGGGCCTACCCAGGCCCGCGTTGCCCACGCCGCTGACACCACGAATGTCCTGAGGCGAAAAAGACTGCGCGACACTGGGGCTCGAGCTATCCGTGCTCACCGTCTTCACAGCAGCAACGCTCTGGACCAAAGCATGAACACACACATGTTCGAGTAACGACGGGGCATTGCTCCTCCCCGCCAGCATCGGAAACCGCCTACAGTACACACATCAACTCAACCAAGCAATCTGAAAGCCGTGGCCGTCAACTGCCTGCGCACTGCAACAGCAATGCACAGCTGCAGACGAAAAACTGGCGTTCAATGCTACCTTTACAGAGGATCCGTATCTTTTAACATTGAGCGGCAGTAGTCATCATCAAGGTGTGCCGAGTAATGTTCTACGAGAAACGTCCTCTTCTGTCGGCGTCAACTCGCCCATGTGTGCCGCCTCACACATATAAGCGGCATATGGCTGCTCGATGCACGATGCACAGAAAATCATTGCATGCATCGCGAACATAAGAAAATTTGATAAGCTTACAGACAGAGCTTGCATGCTGGCTTATGAGCTGTGTTCCCGGCCCACTGGCTAATCTCTGCCTGCTCGTCTTCGTCGAAGAAGTCCTCATTCCGCATTGACAGCAGGTGCAGCAGCAAGACACAGAGGATGAACAGTATAGGTGTCAACTAAAACTAGAATATTCAACAACTGCAACTGTGAAAGGATTGCACATCGCGTGTATATTTGCGCCTCGACTCTCGCGGCGTCGCTGCTGGCCCTCACCGAACATACCCGGACCGGCATGTTCCAGCAACACGCGAATGACCGGGATCCACACACGCAGCGGCGCAGCATGCACTAAGACACCCACGCTGTGTTCCCGTTCTCGGCGTGCTTTGCTCGATTCATCTCCTGAAGCAAAACACTTATCTCGCACGCAGCAACATACCACAAGACAGACGAGCTACAACACACACACACACACGCACACACACACACACGCACACACACACACACACGCACACACACACACACATGCACGCACACGCACACACATGCACGCATGCACGCACGCACGCACGCACACACACACACACACACAACAAACAAACACGCAACCTGCACAACTGAGACGAAGGCTTTGCGTGAGCGGAAAAACCGCGCGCGCGCGCGTAGAGATGAGCTGCCAGCAGACACACAGACAGTCCGACGTTCCAGTATGAGCACACTGCTACAAAAGAAGCTGCCTGCACGTTACACCGCTCGTGGATAACCTCAGGTCATCAAACAACCAAATTCGAGGACGGCGTTCAATCCGCAATTCACTATGCCGGTAATCCCAAGGCTCCCTCCACGGGCCGGCACCCGTAGCCGAAGTGAGGTGCGCGTACACCCTGAGTCTCACATCAGATCGCGACCCAGCAACAACCAATCTGTTGAGACAGCCAGCCTCCGGCAGCGGCTTGGCAACTCCTACGCACAACACTGGAATTGGGGAAGCGGCAAGCACAAACCAAAGCAGCCTCGTCGATTCACCCGCCGCATGAAGCGCACCTTAGCTACAAGAGCGCAAGCCCGCTCCAGAAAGTCCACGAGCTATGCGCGCTAGAGACCATCTGTCGCACACAAGTGCCAGGAGCACGGCATCCTGAACCGTGCGGGTTGAAGGAGCAACCTAACACCATGTCCGGGGTTTAGGGTCTAAGGGTTGGTCCGAAAGCTTAAAACCCCTGGGTCTGAGGGGTTTGGAAATATGTATTTCTGGGCGCAAGCTCAGGTCCGATCAACACAAGCACAGAGTAGGGAGTATTTCTGAGACAAAAACGGACCCTTAAACACACCGTTTGGAATGCAAGATCCTTCTAGAGTGAGAACATGCCATCAAACTTGACAGAAAACCGGGCAGCCAAATCTGGGATTGCAATACAAGAAACCCTAAACCCCTAAAGCCTAAACCCCTAAACCCCAAACCCCTTCCCCCTAAACCCTATAAAGCCCTAAACCCTGTAAACCCCTAAGCCCCTAAACCCTCAGGGGCGCAAGGCTAGCAGCCCCAGATTAGGGCTTCAGATGTTGAGCTCAAGGCGTTTCAAAGCCCTACATGCCTCAACCTCTCTACTTCTAGACACCCAACCCCCAAGACCCTACCCCCGGTTTAGGGTTTAGGGTTCCTTATGATGATTTCCTTATAAACGTCCTTCAAAAAAGTAGGTTCCTTAGGGTCTAGGTAGGGTTCAGGTATCCACGCGAATCTAAACCTTAAAAACCCCGGAAAGCTCCAAACCTCTGACCTCCGAAGCGCCCAAACACCCAGACCCTTATAATAAGGACGAAATGACCCTTAAAAGTAGGGGCCCTAATTATACCCTTATACTATGAATGCCTATATGGTGTATGAACCTTAAACAATTTTCGGGTTCATTTCGCGCTTAAGGACGTCCTAAGCCTCGCATCACGAGCCCTCGCTGGCCTCTGCAAGGTGTCCGCGCAGCGCAAGCGCGGCCTGGTATACGAAGTTTCTATCGAGGGTTTAGGGGTTTAGGATTTAGGGGTTTAGGGCTTATAGGGCTTAGGGGTTCAGGGTTTAGGGGTTCAGGGCTCAGGGGCTTAGGGTTTAGGGATTCAGGGGTCGAAGGTTTAGGGCTCAGGGGTTCAGGGGTTAGGGGAATAGAACCCAGAGGGTTCATATATACTACCATTATGGAAGTAGGTCCCGAAAGACCATCCCATAGCGGGGCTTTTGAGGACCTAACTCCATCATGGTAGTATCTATAGACCCTTGTGGAAACGGATCTCCACACCACTGCTATCATCGCTATCCAGTCAATTATTCTTCCCTGGACCCTTACAACTTTAACCTTCAAGCCCAGAACCCTGAACAGCGAAACTTGAAACCTGCAGCGTAAAGCTTCCCCCCGAGCCCCTAACGCTTAAAAAAACCCTGAACCCTAAACCTTACATCCTATACCGTCAGCCTGCAATCCTGCATGCCCAAACCCTCTATGCCGTTTTTGAACACTGCTGGGGCCTTCAGGGACTCCGATTTCTGGGGATCCCTTTAAAGGTTCCTTTTAAGGTTCCCTTTGAGGGATCCCAAAAAAAGGTTCCTTTAAGGGTTCCTTCTGGGGGATCCCAGAAACAAGTTCCTTTAAGTGTTCCTTTTTTGAATATCCCTTTAAGACCCGTTCTAGGAGTGTCGCTTGCATTGTTCGGGACGCCTCGGCTGAGGGCAGAGACGGCGACTGCACCTGGCAAGCTTTGAGGCTTTAGCGTTTGGGGTTTAGGGTTTCGGGTCTAGGGTTCAGGGTTTAGGGTGTAGGGTTTCGGGTTTCGAGTTCAGGGTATTTATTCGGTTTAGGGGTTTAGGATTTGGGGTTTAGTAGTTTAGGGTTGGGGGTGGTCGGGTTCGGGGGTCAGGGTCTGGGATCGCAGGTTTAGGGTTCGGCGCCTCCTGCTTGACGCTGGTATGAAATGACTGCTCCGAAGATAACTCCGCAGCAAACCCCTAAGCAAGTTTCGAATCCGGAAAAATAGGGTGGAGAAAGGAAGTACTCTACTGAATCTACAATCGATGTCGGTAAGTATATCTGCAGATGCAGGGACAAAACACTTGTGGTAGAAAAGCCCTGCATCTCGAAACAATGCGATAGAGTACAGGAGGCCACGGGAGCGAGACAGGGCCAGGCCGGTTAAGCACCCCGCCTCTACTATGCCGGGTTCTCCCGTGCGCAGCTCCCTGCGGTTGAGAACCGCGAGCGGAAGACGTCCTAAGCCCTAAACCCCAAACCCCCAAACCCTAAACCCCTAAGCCCTACACTCCAACTCCGAAACTGAGCCCTAACTCCGAAACTAATCCCTGAACCCGCGAGGCCCCCCCACAAGCTCCCGAGACAATGCACCGCCTAACGCCCGACAGCTCCCGGTGTATTCAGACCCCCTCTAAATCCGAAACGGCAAAGAGACAAGCCTTAGAGCACTTACGTAATTCAAGAACAACACAAACCCCCACAGAAAAAAAAGCACTAAACAACACTATCCCCACAAACCCTAGAGGCACCACAACAAAAAAACGACCAAACCCAATGGCCCAAGATCCCTAGAGCCCTTTAAATCACAAAAGCAAAACTTAGCCCAAGAAAGGCTAGAGGCCCTTTCGCAAAACATGAAAACAACAATGAAGTAGCCCCGAGAGCCCTGCAGCCTAACCCAAAAAACCCAGAATCCTAAACCCACCACTAAACAACTAAAACCCCTGCACCCCCAAAAGCCACGGAGCCCCCCAGACAAAAACCGGGGCCCGCCTTCTTCCCCACCCAGGGCCGGAGGTCCAGAACCACACGGAAGCTGAGGCCCAAGTCGCAGCATCCTCTCTGCCAGGGCTTACAGTCCATAGTAGGGTCCGGTAGGGTCTTAGGGCTTAAGGGCGGACCCTATAAACCCTAAACCGGGGCTTAGAGTGCATAGGGTCGTAGGGTTTAGGGCTTAGGGGAGACCCTAAACCCTAAACCCTAAAACTCTAATTTCTACCTTAAACCCTAAACCCCTAAACCCCTAAACCCTAAAACCCTAAACCCTAAACCCAGGGCTTAGAGTGTGTAGAGTCTTAGGGTTTAGGGCTTGGGGGGAGTTAGGGCTTCAGGGCTTGGGCAGCTTCGGGCTTAGTGGGTGTAGGGTTTCAGGGTTTAGGGTTCAGGGTTTAGAGGGTTTAGGGAGTGTAGGGCTTAGAGGGTTTAGGGTTTAGGGTGTATAGGGATTTAGGGGGTTTAGGGATTAGGGCTGCAGTCTTCAGGGTTTAGGACTTGGGGGCTTTTAGGGAGTTTAGGGTTTTAGGGTTTAGGGAGTTTAGGGTGTGGGTTGTTTATAAATTAGGGTTCAACTACCATAACCTAGTTATTGTAGGGCCCGAACCGGTGCACAATAAGAACCCGCACAACAGTAGCTAATGGTAATTGCTGGGTGTAGGGTTTAAGGATTGCGGTGGTCGTTGTTGTCTGCGTTGTTTTCAAATTCCCCGATGGTTCTATTTCTGATTCCAATATGTTGCTGCCAATTTCCGAGTCCTGGCTGGATGGGATCATTGCTTTCAGTTGCTTTCTGTACCTAGACCCTCCTTCTACCCTCTACTAGACCCTAAACCCAAAACCCTGAACCCTAAACCCTAAAATACCTACTGCTTGGGACCATATACACCTACTCGAGGGGACAAGGAGGGTCCTGGTACGACTGCTTGCTTGCCATTTCGCCAGGACAGGGCTGCGTGGGTCCATGTTGTCTGCGGTGTTCTTCTGCGTGCTTCCCTATGTTTTGCCGCTTTTCCGGGTACCTGGCAGGGTTCTATTTCTAGGTTATGATGTTTACCCTAAGCCCTAAGTCCTAAACCCAAAGCCCTAAACCCTAAGCCCCAAACCCTACACCCTAAGCCCTAAAACCTAAACCCTAAGCCCAGACCCCTATGTTCGTTCTAGCAGCTTCTAGCATGTGCCTCTACAAGGGTTCTATAAATAGAAGAAGGGTTTAGGGTGTAGGGCTTAGGGTTTATGCTAGGGTTTAAGCAGTATAGGGTTCGATAGGTATACGGGTAAAGTATAAGGGTAATGATAGGGTTTAGACACACACACAATATCAATCAATATATATATATATATGGTTCTATAAGTATAAGGCTAATGATAAACTGATAGGGCTCAGGCAATACAATATTTTTCGAATTGAAGGGATTGGGGCTTTGGGTTTAGAGTTGGGAGCTTGGCTTTGCGTTCGAGAGCTGGGGCGCTGCAACTTTCCAGGACGACGAGAACCCCAACCCTAAACCCTAAAGCTCTAAACTCTGAACCCCGGACTTTCAAAACCCTAACCCTAAAACCCTCAACTCTGAACCCTAAACTTTAAATCCTAAACCCTAAAACCCTAAACTCTGAACCCTAATCTTTCAGCCCTAAACCCTAAACCCCTAAACCCTAAACCCTCAATAAACCCCCAAGCCCTCTCCAAAAACACGAAGGTCCTCGCACCCGTAGACCCCCCCGCACCCTAAAACCCCCGTAACGCGTAGACCCCCCGAAATGGGCCCCGAAATCCCTCACATAAACCTAGGGTTCAGGGTTTAGGGTATAGGGTTTAGAGTTTAGGGTTTAGGGTTTAGAGTTTAGGGTTTAGAGTTTAGGGGTTTTGGGGAAAGCCCCAAAGTGTCGCGCAGAGTGAATGAGAGGCTGAGCCCCGAACCTACCTTTTGGATGGCTGTACGAAAGCAGCTCTCGAAGCTGTTCCTGCATAGACGGGCTCTTTTTGAAGTGGTTTCAAAGGCTCTACAAAGGGTTCCAGAATTAGGCCCTACACCCTACACCCCAAAAAACCCTAAACCCTAAGCCCCAAAAAAACATAGACCCTAAACTCTAACCCCCAAAAACCCTTAAAACCAAAAAATAACCCTAAACCCTAAGCAGCTCGAAAAGTCGATAGTGGGTTCCATACGAGCTTCACGGTTCAGCCGGATGACCGCCGGAGGGTGTGGCTTCGGCGTTTTGGGGCAAGGCCTCGTGGGGCTTGGCGTTAGGGTTTAGGGTTTAGGGTGGTGTTTAGGGCGTAGAGTTGAGGGTTTAGGGTTTAGGGTGGCGTTGAGGGTGTAGGGTTTAGGGTTTGGAGCTTGCGGGTTGCGTGAAAGCCAGCTGATGTTCGGAGTTTTCGCAGCACTCCCCCGCAGCAACAGTTGCAGGAGGCTGGACCCACGGCAAAAGAACACGAGTTGGGCTTAAACTCTACCGTGTGCAGCCCTGGCCCAAATTACCAAGGCCGTATGGTCTTGTAACTTGGGAGCTTTTGCCTTGAGGGCAAGAAACCCATCGCCCAAACCCGAAGCCAAGTTCCGCCTTGTCTCTGCCTGAGTCCCGAAGATACTGGCCACACGTCGACGAAGGCGGCGTGCCTAGTGACAGGAAGTGGTATAAGGGTTTAGGGTTTCGGGTTTAGTGCCTAGTAGTGACAGGAAGTGGTATAAGTAGGAGGGCTGTCGGGGATTTTCGCCGTTGGAACTGTGGGACTTCGCTGGGAAGTCTTGCGGGCATGAGGTTTGGCATCTGGGCGGCCTCTTCCACTTCTGGCCAAGGAGGGGTGGGGGTGGTGGTGGCGGTGGTGGTGGTGGTAGCAGCAGTGGTAGTAGGAGCAGCAGTATCGGCAGAAAAACCAACAACAACCACCACTGCCACCACCACCACCAACCACCACCACCACCGCCACTTCTTCTTCTCCCCTCTTACCTCCTCTACTGCTGCTACTGCCCTACTGCTGCATAACATGCGGCAAACTGCGGCGATTCCACGACTGCCACCATATGTACTACTGCTACTACTAGCACTGCGACCACTACTTCCACACCATGGACACGACGATTATTGAAATGCCTCTCGGTTTTAATCGATGAATGGCTGAGGTTCCGCGCCTCTTCGATGCAGCGCGTAGCCCGAGTGGCAATCACCACACCTCCCACGGTGAGCCTGATCTCAACGCGAAACAGCAGGTGAAGCATTTGATCGGGCTTCCAGCTTCCTACACATTTGTTTGGACTCTGAAAACCCAAACCCCAACCCCTGAAGCCCTATATATAGACCTCTAAACCCCAAAGCCTAAGCCTTCAACCCTAAACTCTGAACCCTTAAACCCTAAACCCCTAAAGCCTAAACCTTAAAAACCATCGTGTGCCCTGCAGCCTGTTGTGATTTAAAGTCAAAGGGTACTCTGATCTTGGATGTGTCCAGTAGCCTACTATACCTACCAGGGTTTGGGTTTAGGCTTTCAATTAGGATTTAGGGTTTCGGCTTTCGGGAACAGGCTCCACTTTAGTTCATTTTTAGGGTTACTTTATCCTAAATGTAAACGGTAAACCAGAAAAGGAACCAGAATCGAGACTGTAGGACTGGCCCAGGTGCCGAGGCTTAAGGCCCCAAGCCCTAAACCCTAAACCCTAAAGCCTAAGCCCCAGTTCGCACCCAAACCCCTCAAGATTAGGGTGTATAGTATAGGGCTTCGGCGGCTTCGGGTTTTAGCTGCAGGAACCTACCTTTTTTGTGTAGAGTCCCCATAAATTCCACATAAGGGCGTATAAGAAGAACCTACGAAACAGAAGGTTTGGGTAGTTTAAGGTAGTGCTTTACGATTTAGAGGGCTTAGGGCCCAAATTTCAATTAAGCCTCAGAGCTTAACGCCAAACCCTTAACCCCAACATCCCCCACCCATCACCGCCCACGACCTCACCTGACAAAATTCACAAACTCTCAGCAGCCGTTCTTATCGGAAACGCTTCATGCGAAACCTAAAACCTTACACCAGCCCTAGGAGCCCAGGTACCTATACAGTGGGTTACTGTCCCTTAAAACCCCCATATAACCTCATAGCACCCATAAACAAGTGACTTACTATGTGGTACTTAACTGGGCTCCTAGGGTAGGGTTAGTGAGCCTCGAACCTGACCCAAAGAAATCTGGATCTTTCAGAAGGTAAGATCCAGGATCCGCGATACTTGCAACTATACAGAACTATCTAAACCCTAAACCCTAAAACCTAAACCCTAAACCCTAGAACTCTCCGACATCACTTGCTTCCTATGCTCTCAGTTCCGTAAAGAGAGCTCGATCCTAGAGTACCTATAGGACCCTTTGGGATAGTATCCTTATGGACTCATGGAGCCCTTTTAAATTTTAGGAACCCTCATAGGAACCCTTATTTAGGGTTTACCCATAGGCCCCTAAGTAGTTCCTTTTTATGATTTATGGTTAGAATCCTATAAGGTGATCCCACAAAGGAACTACTTAGGGGCCTATGGGTGGGGCTTAGGGTTTAGGATCCCTTAAAGGAACCCCTGCAGAGAGAAGAAGGATCCTCCAAGCCGCGGCCCCGACCGTGCGGCGTGGTATTGGCCCTTGGCCGTGCGTACGGTCCAGAGACCGGCTCTTTGTGGAGTGTCCTCCTGGGGGTTTAGGGTTTAGGGTTTAAAGGGTTTATAGGGCTTTTGGGGTTTAGGGTTTAGGGTTGGGAGTTTTTTTGTTGAGCTCCCTTCTCCGACCGCTCCATGAGTTTCGGTGTTAAGATTGCTGTGCCTTATACAGTGCTATAAAAGGGAAATAAGATTCTTGGATCTTATGGTATATTTTTACTGCTTAGGTGAAGTTAAACGAAGGCTCTGGCTGCTAGGGTTTATTAGGGTTTAGGGCAGTAAACTCTTTGTCTTGGTCAAAGCCTCCGCCGGAATTTGATGCTGAAGGGTCATAAGGTTCAGGGTCTACATCCCTGTATATACGATAACCCACGAAACGAATCACCTTACTGCAACACCTCTTCTAAGAAGAGTCAACGTCCTCAACAGCATCATGGGAATCATAAACCCTAAACCCTAAACCCCCAAACCCAAAACCTCTCAACCCCTAAACCCTAAACCGCAAACCCCAAAAACCCTTCCTCTGGGCAAGAGCCGGGCCTAAAACTTAGACTAGGGCTGTGGGTTATACTTGCTATAAACTGATAACTAGGTGTAACTAGGTCACGCGTGTACTTTGCCCCATTGCGTGGGGAACCATAGATGTGCTTTACACCCGCAAGCCTGGCTTCGTGCAATTGCGTTGTTTGAGGTTGGCCGTGCAGATGTCCTCCCACCAAAGCCATAGAGACACGCCCGCAAGCAAGGTTTAGAACTGTTCTTCAGAAGCGATGCAGTGGACTCTGGCTGCAGGGTTTAGGCTTACCGGGGTGACCTGTTGTCGAAGCTCGCGCCCTCTACATCTTCCCGCACTGACCGCCCAAGCGGATGCATTGGTAGTGGAACGTAACCANNCCCCCCCCCCCCACAGCCCCCCCAAGGTGACAGGGCAATCTAACAATTTTGTGCGCGCGCCACCAACTCTATAGGCCCCCATAAAAAGGGGGTTGCAGTACGAGGGATCTTCTTCAGGGCTTCAGTGTTCAGGGCTTAGGACCTGACGTTCAGCATAAAAGTGCATGTGGGAGGTTGTCTTTAAGCCATATAGGCCATGAACCCTAAATAGCTGAATCCTAAACCCCTAAATCCTAACGCCGTGCCGTCCTTCTGAAGGCCGCGTGGGCCCTGCATCCAGCAGAGCTTGCTACCGGATCCGAAGCCTCCGATTGCTGCAACTGCTCTTCGGGGCTTAGGGTTTAGAGTTTCGGGTTTCGGGTTCTATCCCGGTTTTGATGGGCTAAGCGCTTACACAGCGGTGAACGGAAACAAACGAAAAGGGAGAGCACTGAATTATGACCCCAATGAAGGACTCTAAACCCTACTCAGGACCATCCACACACCAGGCACCTTCAACTTCATGTTGAAACAATCTGCAAAGTTCGTCGGAAGTTCGACGAACAGCATTTAATCTTAGCCTTCGGGCTTTCGGCTGGAATTCTTGTAAATTGTAAATATAGTATAATCCCTGTATGCTGTGTAATGTACACCCAAAACACTACTCTAACTTTAAAGGCCCTTAAAATCAAACCGTGAATGTTCCCTCATTTAAGCCCTATACTAAGACCCTAAAAAAAGCTTGAAGAAGTCTGCTAGAACCCTTCTAGAAACCCTGTAAAGGGACTCGATTCTATCACATTTGAACAACTCCAGCATCACCGACAGGGCTGTACTGAAGCAGATGATGGTATCTATAAGGGTCCCTAAGATTCTGTAAGGACTTTTGGTAGCCTCCCCCCTTGACCCTAAACCCTCAACCCTTAAACCCCTAACTCCCTACACGCTAAGCCCTACACCCTAAACCCCTAAACCCTGAAGTTTAGGGTTTAGGGTTTAGGGGTTTAGGGCCCCCCCCCCCCTCGAACCACCCTTCCCTTCAGGATCCTATCAGCAGAGTGCATTCGGGGGATGGAAAACGCAGGGAGCCCCGGGCTTTCGGAAGCCGTGCAAAAGTTCAAGGGTTTAGGGTTTAGGGGTTAAGGCTTAGGGCAGTTTAGGGCTTAGGGCAGTTTAGGGCTTAGGGTTCAGGGTTTAGGGTTCAGGGTTTAGGGCAGTTTAGGGTTTAGGGTTTAGGGCTTAGGGCCTAGGGTTCAGGGTTTAGGGTTCAGAGGGCAGGGTTTAATTAGATTTCTGGAATCACACCCTCCTCACCCCTGACAGCGAGGAAGCCTCTGCCAGCTGGTGTGCCATTCCGATCAGGCACCTCGCTTCCATGAACTTTCTAAACGATATATACCCTACAGTATCTATCCATCTAATCTATTTATCTATTTATCTATTTATCTATTTATCTATCTATCTATCTATCTATCTATCTGTCTATTCTTAAACCCTAAACCCTGCAACTCGAAAGCGTTGAAGCGAAGCGATGGGGCCAAGCTTGGCTTCGGATGATTCTCCAGCCAGAGACATACCCAGATCTTCCAAAATCCAATCATCAAGGCAAGGAGTATACCTTAAATCATAATAGGAACACGGGGTGCGGGTGAGCATTGATCAGCTCAGGAAAGCTGGGCCTTCGAGGTGTAAGGCCTGCACTTCGAGCCGCTGGCAGCGGCATACGCGTTTAGGGATCATGATTTAAGGCTGCGTAAAGAACAAATTCAATTGGCCTTCTTTCTGCGTTTGAGGTTTAGGGATCTGCAGCAAGCTCTGTTTTCACGCATCCGCGACAAACCTCGCAACTCTCGATATTCGGGCTTCCGGCGTCCAAGGTTTAGGATTTGGGGCTTGAAGGTTTAGGGTTTAGGGCTCTAATAGGGTTTAAGAGTTTAAGGTTTAGGGTTTGGGGTTCCGTGCTGGGGCTCAGAGGTTTGCTCCTTCAGCTGAAATTCTCTAATCTCTTTCGAGCGGTTTGCCCCTTCTGCTGAAATTCTCTAGTTCCTTTCGAGCGGTTTGCTCCTTCTGCTGAAATTCTCTAGTTCCTTTCGAGCGGTTTGCTCCTTGTTCTGGAACGGTTTCGCC
>CAJNJA010050720.1:0-10161 GCA_905231915.1 Symbiodinium necroappetens
AGTCTGGTTCCTATAGGAACCCTAAACCCTGAACCCTAAACGCTAAACCCTAAACCCCTAAACCCCTAAACCCCTAAACCCTAAACCCTAAACCCTAAACCCTAAACCCTAAACCCTAAAAAAAAAAGCCCTAAACCCAATCCAGGGCCCATTACCTGGAACCCCACAGCCTAGGCCCTGAACCCTGAAGCCCTAATCCTTACCACCATCAAGCCCTTGAGCCGAACCCTAAGCTTTAAAACCCCCAAAAAGCCCTAGACCTTTATATCCCGGCCCGAAAGCCTGGAGCCTAAAAAAAGACCCTAGGTATGTCTTGTGGACCTTGCCACATGATCGCGCCGGTCTTTCGCAAGATCTCCAAGGAGCGTGGCTGATCCGACTTGCAGGTTGCAGGGTTCCGGGATTTAGGGCTTTAGGGTTTAGGGCTTTATGGCTTTAGGGCTTTAGGGCCTTAGGGTTTAGGGCTTTAGGGCTTTACGGCTTTACGGGTTTAGGGTTTAGGGCTTTAGGGCTTTAGGCCTTTAGGGGTTTAGGGTTTAGGGCTTTAGGGCTCGAGGGCTTGAAGGGTCGTTTGGGGTTCCTCGAGTCTTTCTGTACCCGGCCATCCAATACACGATCCTTCTAAATGTTAAGGAAATTGGAGAGTCACCCCCGCCACCCCTTATAAATCAGCCTTCCCTTACCCTTACATGCTTCAACTTTTCAATAGTAGTAGTGGTGGTAGTAGTAGTAGTAGTAGTAGCAGTAGTAGCAGCAGCTTTTCAACAAGGATGGCTTACGTGGACCTTCTTAGTGCATCCCTCCACAGCGGCCTTTCCCTAGATGGTACTTCTTCATCATGGCCCAGAGTAGCACGCCAGAGCGACGAAGCTTCCTAAGGAAGGATCCTGAGCCCGGGTCCTTCTTGCTGAAAGAACCGGCAGGCCCCTGTAACCCTAAACCCTGAAGCTTGTAACCCTAAACCCTAACCCTAAATGCCTTTACATGGTCCTTGCTTAATGCGGGAAGAGCCCCAAGGCCGCAAGCAGCCGGCCCTCCCCTACACAGTTCTCCTTTTTTTAATAAAGGAGCCCTTACATGGTCTTTCTTGACGAAGCAACAGTGCCCCGTCAGCGCAGCACCCTTATCTTGAGGAGAAGTCACCTGGTCCCCCCGCCCCCGAGCCTGTTCTGAAACGCCCTGGTGGTACGGCCGTTCCATTCAGTATGTATGTATGTATGTATGTATGTATGTATGTATGTAAGTGTGTATGCATGCATGTATGAATGTACTGTACTTATGTATGTGCAGCTAGGATACACGTACAGAAATCGGTGCACGTGTAGCCGTTTACATAGTTTACAGGTATACATACAGACCTGTTTAGTGCATATACACAGGGATATACCCCATGTGCATGGCTGGGGGAATGCGTGATCGGAAGGAGTTTGCTGGCAAAGCCTACTTCCGCAAGGCAACAGCCGACACTGAGGATTCTCCCCGTTGCCCCAAACCCTTTTTGGCCCTATAAACGCCCTACGCCTGCCACCCGAAACCCCTGAAACCCTCGCACCCTAAACCGTTTGGGGCTTAGGGCTGCGAGTTGTTCCATTCGGCGGTCGAAGATCTGAGGTTCTAATCATATCCCTTGAACAGCAGTCCCTGCATAAGTTTACTTACTATACCGACAGCTTGAAACCCCCTTCTGACCCCTAGATGAGTGGGGTTCCTGATGAAAGAGCCCATGCAGTTCGTCTTGAGGCAGGGGAATGTTTCGGATCCGGACCCACCATCTAAGACCATTAAGAGACAGGTTTAGGGCTTGGATTTTAGGGTTTAGGAGGGTCTGACGGTTTGGGGTTGAGGCAGCAAGGTACAGTTTCCAACCGGCCGTTACCTGATGGGTGAAGATCCCAGAAGATCGAGCCCAGCAAAATGGACTCTCTCTCTCTCTCTCTCTCTCTCTCTATATACATACATACATACATACATACATACATACATACATACATATATATATATGTGTGTATATATATATATTATGGGTGCAAGATAGGGCATCTCCCTGTTCCAAACCTCAAATTCCAAACCCTAAACCCTTAAACCCTGCAATTTAAGTCCTAATCCCTCAACCCTAACCCCTAAACCAAGAACCTAAATCCTGCACCCTAAACCGCAAATCAAAAGCCTTAAACCCTAAGTCAAAATCCTCATCCGAACCCTAGGGCCTCAAGAGTTGCTGCAATTTTGAGCCTCAGTGGCTTAGGGTTTTTGCAGCGCACTTCTTTTCAGAAAGCTGACAAAAACAAACCCTTGGCGCCCTAAAAAATAACCCTGTAAGCCCTGAAAAGGTTTAGGGTTGGCGCCCGATAAAAAATCTTATATGCCCGCAACAGGTTTAGGGTTTAGGGAATTGAAGGCTATAGGGCTCTGTTGACTTGCTACCGAAGGTGGATGTGGCCAGGAACCAGCAGCTGGCGCACCAGCAGAACATCCGTGCACCGGCAGAACGAATATTATGATTTTAATTCTGGCACAACCAGCTCATCATGTGATAAAGTTTGTTCGAGTTTATGATCATTACGAAAGCTTTCACTTGCTGATATCATCAAATGCTTTTCTTCTTAATTTATGGCCATAATCATTATCATAGTAGCTACGCCTTGGTAGGAGAGTGCCTTGGCGCAGCGGTCGTTTTCATACCGAAAACCGAATCCCAGGATCCATGCCGACATTTCAGTTCTGGATGCGGGGAAAGAAGCGACATCAGTTCTCCGGCGCAGACGAGTGCCCGGCGCTTGTGTTACGCAGTCACTGTCCTAGCTTGTCAGTTGCCCTAAACCCTAAACCCGCCCACCATCCCTCTTCTTCTGCGGGTGAGGTGGCCTCCAACTGGCCCCCCAACCCTTCACGACTTGAAGCAGCTCCAAGCTGGACAAGGATTGACAACCTTCTTTCATGACTTGAGGCGACCTCCAACTGGACAAGGATTCGGGGCCCCGAATCCTTCACGATTTGCTGGACAAGGCGTGGCCCGCAACCCTTCAGGCGGCCTCCAACTGGACAAGCATTGGGGGCCCCCAATGCATTGGGCCAACCCTTCACTTTAGCCTGGGACTGTTCACGACTTCAGGCGACCACCAACAGACAAGGATGGATGCGATTCTAGGAAGCGGCTCCTACCGCAGCTGAACGCTTCAACATACGTTTACAGGTTGCTTCCAAAGATCTGCAAATCAATGACAGGGCCCTTCGGCCCAGAACGTACCTCTAACGCAAACTCTAAGTTTTGCTTGGGCAAGGATTGGGGTCCCCCAGCTAGGCAAGAATTGGGCCTCTTTTCCAATTGCACAATGATGGATGCGATTCCAGGGAACGCCTCCTACCGCAGCCCAGTGCTTCACCATACGTTTCCAAGCCGACCAGGAGCCCCCAAAAGATCGACAACTCAACGACTTGACTTTGGTAGTTAATCTCTTGCTATCCCTTGGTATGATGTTTGGCTTTGGGTTGGCCGCGTTTGGTTCGGCTGGCTGGATGGTTTGCCCGCTGTGATTAGTTTTTGGGCGGTCTTGGGGTGGGCATTTCTGCGCACAACGCGTTCAGCAGACCCATGCTACACCCTGAATCCTAAGCCCTAAGCCCTAAACCTTATATGAGATCGGAGCCTCTAAGCCTCTTGCTATTCAAAAATTCAGGCCTTAATCTTACCCTTCGGACCAACCATGCGAAGTTTCAGATCCTTAGTGCGGCCCCCCCTCCCAGAAAAATAGCATTGAAACAAAGAGCATGGGTTGGGGGCATTACCTGTAAAAGCTTCACATTTCGGTGCACTTTCGGGCTCTTTTTAATTTTTTTTATCCTTCTGCCAGGTACTCGCTGAGAGAGTGGACCCAGAAGCTGATCCAGGAGGCCTTTTTAAGTAGCGCATTTGAGGTCCCAGGAAGGAAGAAACCCAGCCCAAACCAAAAAATAAACGCTGCATCCTAGGCCCTATAACCTAGACCCTAAATCCTGTACCCCAAGCCCAAACTTTAGAAAAACGCACAGAGAGGGCCACAAGTTGCCAAAACGGGGTGCGTTGAGGGCTTAGGGGATTCAGGATTCAGGGCGGTTTGGGGTTCAGGGCTTAACTTACGGGTCTATGGGTCTAGGGTTCAATATTCAGAAGCATGGAACACTCGGCAGCCCATCCAGCCCTTCAAGTGCACGCTGCAAGCCGCATGAAACTCTGCAGAGCCTAAAACTCTCAAACCCTGAACATAAGCCCTAAACCCTAAACCCCGAAAAGAATGCTATCAAATCCCAGTGAAAGCCAGAACCTGGCAGCCCTAAACCCTGTGAGACTATGGAAAGCCCCGAACATTCGGCACTGTACCTCCCATGGCGCTGAAATGGCCTTCGACCTCCTACCTTCTAATCAATAGAGCCCTGGTGCCTTAGGTAGGGTTTAGGGGCTTGGGGTTTGGGGGTTTAGGGTTTAGGGGTTCAGGGTTTCGGGTTTAGGGTTTACAGTTTAGTTGTTCAGCTAAGGTTGAGGAAAAACTCTGTACTTTGGAACCAAAACGTGAACCATGCTGCAGTATCGCGACCCGACACCTCAGCCCCAGGCTTCATAAACCCGATAGTGCATGTGCCCGCAAACCTAATACATTACACCCCAAACATTAAGAAGCCCTCGGTAATCAAGGACGCGGCGCAGGTCAGATTAACGAATCAAGCACCTTCGCCCCCAAAGCCTCAATCCTACGGCCCCCAACCCCTTGAAGATCATCGGGACATCCTGGAGCCCATGCTGAAAAGAGCGGCTTTGGCGTGTCAGTGGAGTCAGAATGGAATCGGAAAGGGAGAGATGCCGGATAAGAGGTCGAGGAAGGCGACGACACCTCGGCAGCCGCATTTTTGAGCTTTTTGCCTACACCCAACTAAAAGAGAAATATTTTGCGACGCGCACGCAGACAGCAACCACTTCCAGCAGCGCGTCGCCTCCGGATGCTCATCAGCAGTCTCTCCGCAAAAGTTGTGCAGATCGAATGCACTTGCCCTCCTGCATCCCGTAAGCAGGAAGAGCTTGCTAAGGTATGCAACTGTTCACACAGGCGGGGTACTCCGGAAGCCGGTGGTGTTGGAGCCTCTACCCTAAAGGCTAAACCCTCAACTCTGAACTGCAAACCTCTGAGCGCTTCTGAGTTGGAAAACCCTGAGCTCTTGAAGCGCTTAAAACCCGAGCTTCAAACCCTGAGCCCCTGAGCCCTAAACCTTAATTCCTCAGCACTCTATAACCCCAAGCTCTAGATCCCCCAAAAAGCCTAAACCCTAAACCCCAAACCCTAAACCCTAAACTCTACACCTACGCTTCTACAGGCCGACCGGGATGACGTCATCGTCACCAGGGAAGCGCTGGAGGATGAACTGCAGGGGTTGGGTAAAGAACTCACAACCTCAAACCCTCATTAAACCCCGTTGTAGAGCCGCTTAACACCGAATAGAACCCTTTGGGCTCTACATAGGGTGCAAAGCCTCGAAGGCTTCGATTTCTTACCAAACCCCAAGCCCTAAACCCGAACCCTAAAACCGTAAATAAGAAACCCAGGGTCTACACGGGGTGTATAGAGACTTTAAGATTGGTGCTTTTTAAAGCCTTTAAGGTTGGTGTATAGAGCCTTTGAAGGGGATTTTGAAGGGGGTTTCTGTACAGCATCTTCTCAGGGCCATATGGTGGTTTCGGTTTTCGGGGTTGAAGGGCCAGGATCGAGGCTTCGGGATGTCTCCGAGTGGGCCTTGCTTGACCTTGGTTTTATCAGGGGGGTTTGAGGCAGTTTAGGGTTCAGGGTTTAGGGGTTTAGGGTTCAGGGTTTAGGGTTTTAGGGTATAGGGTTTAGGGGTTTAGGGTTTAGGGTTAAGGGTTGAATGAGGGCTTTGTCAGATTTTGTATGGCTTGTATGCCGCGAAGGCAAATAATTCAGTCAGGCCATGACACCTGGCGGCATGGGTGTTGTCTTTGGTTGAGAGGCCTAGCGGAAAGTGCACCTCCAGCAAAATCACTAAGTTTTGCCGGGAGATGGCCAGAAAGCTTCAGCATCTCTTGGGACGAGGATGAAGAGGAGGAGCAGGATGAGGTGATGCAAGCCTTAGACTTCTGCAGGCACGAGGGATCTGTTGGACGATCTTGCGCACACGGCATTCGACGGTGAAGGTGATGCGGCTGATCCAGAGCAGGATTCCACGGGCGAGGGTTGTCACAAGAACAGCGAGCTACAGTCAACAGAGAGCAAGATGGCGCGCGGCAGGATGGAGATTGAAACAGGCTTTTGGTTTGTGGGGAGAGCGAAAGAGTTATCCCGCGAGCGAGTACGTGCAAGACATAAAGCAGGCTTCGCAAAACTTAACCCCTACAGAGAACTTGAGCCCCAGCATCTAAACCCTACAGCCCGAAGCCCTTAAACCCCTTCGCGACACGCTGCCAGTAATGTTCACCTTCGGTTTTCGAAATCGAGCCCCAAAACCAACCCGCCGAAGCCCCTACTCGCAAAACCCCTACTCTGGGCCTAAGCCCCAAGCCCTGAAACCCTAGGGTTCTAAAGTCCACTCTCAACCTTGAACCCAAATCCCTTCAAATCCCCTCCTTCTGAACCCTGAGCCCTAAACCCTGAAACCCTGAACCTCTAAACCCGAAACCCTTGACCAGGAGTTCTACCTGAAGCACGACCCCGGCAAAGCCACGAAAGAGAGCCTGGACACCATCCTCCAGAAGAACAGCAAGGAGTCCGGGGGGTCGAGGGTGGTTCTAGTAGGGTTTAGGGAGGATGGCCGGCATTCTCTTCAGAACCCGTTCAAGCTTTAGGGGTTTAGGGGTTTCGGGGTTTAGGGCTCTAGGGCTCTGGGGGTTTAGGGTTCTAGGGGTTCTAGGGGTTCTAAGGGGGTTTCGGGCTTTGGGCCCTTGGGTGTTGGAGTAGAGCCTTAGGATGTTATAGGGTTCCGCTCAGGATTCTGTAAGGGTACTGACCTTTGTCGGATGAAGGGTTTAGGCTCTTTTGAGGCGTCTTTGGGGAGACAGAAGGCTAGGCTAGCTGTCGGGTTTGTATGGTTCCTTTAATTTAAGGATTCCTGTGAAGGGTTTGGTTTAAGAGGGCTCTGGGGGTTCGAGGAGGGTTGGAGATTTGGGGCGTAGGGCTTCTCAGCTTTGCGGCCTAGTGCTCGGCTTGGGGATTTAAGGTTTCGGGTTCTAGGGAGGATTGCAAACTTTGGGGTTTAGATGTTAATGTTATCCTTCATAGATTATCGCTGCCATCATCTGATCCAGGGATGAGGGGTCCTCAGGCGCTAGGCATCACATAGGACTCGATGGAGGAGCCGAATGATAGGAAAGACCGGCAAAAGATTCTGTGGCCACCCTTTCTCCTTCAAATCCTACGCCCGAGGCCTCCCAAACCCTGAAACTCTGTACGTGCCCCAGTGGCTAGCAATACTTGTCCGTTCCCAACCCGAGATTTACTCAAGACCCCGATGAAGCTTGATTCCTGATCCTCTCGGCCGCCATCACGGCGACACGATCCAACACAATCTTGATGCAAACAGGGTCGACGAAATGGGAGGCGACTCTTTGACACGTCTTTCCTGGCTGTTAAAGTCCGTGATGGAGGCATGAGTGTGAATGTCCCCGAGAAAAGTGTCCATAAAGATGAAGCAGCCCACGAAATCAATGAAGGCCACGATTGTTTTCCTTCCACCGAAATTCTTATCAAGTAAGCTCTTGTAGTCATGAGTGTATTTGGTTGGGCTCTGAAGCCCGATGCTTACGAGCACTTCAACACCCTCTACCCCGAGCCTTAACCCTAAACCCTAAGCCCGCGAACCCCGTGACCCTAAACCCTAAACCCTAAACCCTAAACCCCTAAACCCTGAACCCCTAAACCCCTAAACCCTAAACCCGGGGGTCAGGACTTTCCTACCATGGTCCGGCTGCTGAAGAAGAAGTATGGTGAGGCGGTCTTTAGTAGAAGAGCTTCAAGGGGGCCTTTTGGGAACGGCGGGCCCCCTTTATCCTGAGGTGCTCATGAGACGGATCTTACAGCTTAGGATTTTTTTTTGATCTAGGTCCTGCGTGATCTGAAGCTCCCACATAGTAACATCATTGAATTTTCGTTGGATCTTCGGTTCAGCAGAACATCCCCAAGTGTTTGTCTAATTCGTCGGACCCTGTACTACGGCTGGTGCAGAAAATCCTGCAGTATCCAGAACAAGGAATATACCATGACTTCTATACAGTCCAGGCTAATTAGCATAATCCAGAGTCTCGTGAGGGCCCATGTGCCCATAGCATCATAATTGGACGGGAGACGCACATGACTAGTTCGGACAATTGAGGACCTCTTCAAAACAACCACCATATAAGCCCCTACATCACCCCTCCAGAACCCCTAACTGAAAGGACCCTTAGGGATTCTGTCCATCAGCTGTGCCTTTCAGGATTAATTAAGGTTTCAAGCCGGCAGGGAGGCTGTAGGACATTTCTTGGAGCTCTGTAGGCTTTACAGGCTTCCGGACAGAAGCTGTAGTCACAGCCTGACAGCCTGAAGCCGAAAGTGCTTTGTAATTATAGACCATAGGCATCGGAAGGAATAGAGAGTAATATCATCCTCTTATAGTTGTTATCTGATTATAGTCTAATATTGCACCGAACCATGTTACAATTCTTCAATCTCCGATACCACTGGCTTGGCCAGCCTGCCTGGGAAATTAGCGACTGTGGCACGAAGCCAGCCGGTAGGAACTCGTAGCTCGTGACTCTGCAACCCTACACTTAGCCTTCATTCCTAATCCAACCCTGATTGAACTGGTATTCAGCCCTTATGCAAGTCCTACTCAACCGTATATGCCACCTCCCCAAACCATCCTACACCCTAAATGAGGAGTTTTCTAAATTAGGGTCCCTTCTTAGGCCTTCAACATAGGACCTTAAATGGAACCCTAACTTAGAGAACTACCTGAATTCCAATCCTAGCAGCTCCCCACACCTGCCGCAGCGGAGTCGACACTCGCCTTTCCCAGGCTCCCAAGACGACGCAGAAGCCGAAGCCGACAAAGGCCGCGCAGGGAAAGGGTTTAGGGTTTAGAGTCTAGGGTTTAGGGTTTAGGGGTTTAGGGTTTAGGGTTTAGGGCTTAGGGTTTCAGGTTTAATCAGGGTTTAGGGGTTCAGGGTTTAGGGTTTAGGGTTTGCGGAGGGCCTGGGGACCCTTGGGATCCCCTTTTTAGGCCACCATTACAAGGGGTCTTTGTGGTTTTGTGCTGGTGGTATTGGGGTGGGTCCTCAGTTTTCTGAAACTCCCACAAAGCACTTTTCAGGGTTTGGGCTCTAAGAGTTTAGGCTGTACGGGAATGTACGCAACTACTTTGCTCGCAGCTAGCATGTCCTTAGAAACGAGTCCCGAATCATTTGGACGCAAGAGTAGCCTATCACGCAGCTGCAACTTACACTGCTGAGCCAGTCATCGAGCTTTCTCTCCGGTTTACGACCTCGACCTAGGGGTTTAGGGTTTAGGGTTTTAGGGCTTATGGGTTTAGGGTTTAGGGGTTTAGGGGTTTAGGGTTTAGGGGATTAGGGTTTAATGGCGAAGTCAGTTCTCTTCCGATCGGCCCTGCTTCGGATGGACAGTTCCGCCTCTTGAAAGGCTTGAATCTTAACAGGGCCTGTGGGTGTACGTGGTTTAGAGACTGTAGGGTCTGTGGGGGTAAAGGAATTTCGGGTTCAGGTTTGATGGGTTTAGGCTCCAAGGACAGCGAGTTTTGGTTCTTGGGTTTTTCTTTTTGTTTTTTGTTGGTGGAGGGCTTGGTTTTGTACAGTTGAGCGGAGCCGATTCAAGGGTTGAGGTTTCAGGTTGTATAGCATGAGAATCATACTGACTACCCTCTGGAGGACTACTGCGAGCCTCCATGGTGAAGATGAGATTTGTAGTTGCTGCTGTCCTCAATTCTTCAATTTGATCATTCCCAGGATGAGTACAGGATGATGGTAAGTATCGCTGCTGTCGAAGTTTGAGGGGGCTAGTGTGATCGTGGCAGTTTCCAAGCATACGTGTAAAGTCTCCCAAAAGGGAAGCACACACTTCCTCATTTAGGAAAGTCTAAACCCTAAACCCCTAAACCCCAAACCCCCAAACCCTAAACCTCTAAACTCTAAAC
>CAJNJA010050720.1:10214-25521 GCA_905231915.1 Symbiodinium necroappetens
CTAAACCCCTAAACCCCAAAACCTCTCTTATGCTGCGCGTGACCGGCGCAAGCCCTGACGCCTCGACTCCAAACCCGGAGCCCATGAACAAATTAGGACTGCTAGCAAAGAGCCCATAACAGGCACAAGAGGTTTTGGGGTTTCAGGATATAGCTGGAACCACCGACCTGAAGTAGGATTTTTTGGAGTTCAGGAGCCTAGCTTATGGGAGTTTTGAGCTCGAAGATGTAGCTTTAAATTGTCTATAGCCTCAGCTTTCTGCATCCTCAGTAAGAACTCTATCGTCTTGCCGTCATATTGCAGGACGCCGACAGCGCCAACGCCGGAGGCATCGAAGTAGCCCGAGACGCGAGACCCCACACCCTAAGCCAGCCTAAACCCCGAGACCCAATTTTGGGGTGTAAGATTCACAGGGGTACCCATAGCAATTCGGGTGTGCACAGCGATCACAAACAGGCCTACAGGCCCTTGTACCGCCCAGAAATCCGACGCTGGCCTTCCTTCTCTGGCCGTCCGTCCTTGAGTCCTAGCGGATCTGTAAGCTCTGCTCATCTCATACCTTTGACGTATAGACCTTTCAGTGTCAATTGCTTGCCCACTCGCCGGGTTAAGACCGAGGTCGAAACCCAGAAAAACCCTCCTCAAGTCATGAATCCTAGACCCTCAAAACTCAGAGCCCCGTGCTGAAACCCCGAAAGCCTAGATCTTCAATCCGGGGCCCCAAAACCCTGAATCCTAAACTATAAACACCACAAACATCAGACTTTGGACTCGTCCATTTTTATCAAAAGCGTTTCTTGGGGTTTAGGCTGGGTAGGGCGTAGGATTAGTTCCGGGATTGGGGGGACGGCTGGGAGACGAAGCAGCGGCAGTCGGGAACGACTTGAGCCGTTTCAAAACCCCGAAGCTTCCATCGTAAATCGGTAAGACTCAACATTCCGCCTTTGCCCGATGTCCAAACATGGCAGGCTGAATCCCCCCGAAACCAACACCCTAAATCCGAAACCCTAAACCCCAAAACTTCCAAAACTCATGCCTGGGTCCGTTCACCCTAAACCCTCAACCCTCAACCCAGTTGATGGCTTCGGCTTTGCGCCGCTGTAAACCCTGAACCCCGCAGAGTGCTTTGTTTTGTTGCCCACCTGGTTTCGCGGCCTGTCGCTGACGACACAGCACTGGACAACACTGCCAGCGCCCTGCACGTCTCTAAACCCTCAACACTAAACCCTTACTTACTTTCTTGGCGCAGCGCCTGAACAGACGAAAGTCCGAAAGTCCCTTACTTAGCAAACGCTAGGAACTCGAAAGACACCAGCAACAACTCGCAGGAAGACACCGGAATCCTGTGAGCCCGAAACCAAAAAAAACCCATGAAAAAGAAAGCAAGCGCCATAAACCCTCAACCCTAAACCCTAAACCCTAAACCCTAGGGCCCTAAGCCCTAAACCCTAGGGCCCCAAACGTAAGCGAAAGCCCGGGACCAGGAGGCCAAGGCAAGGCTGGCCCTAACCTCGAGGCCTGAGACCTCTTGGGCTGTCTCTATGTTCTTTCTTCTGGGGTTTAGGGTTTAGGGTTCTTTCTTCTGGGGTTTAGGGTTTAGGGTTTAGGGTTTTTTCTTCTGGTGCTCTTGTCGTTCTTCCTTTTTTTTGTGTCAGGTTTGCTTTCCTTTTCTTTGAGGAGCTGCTGTTTGTGTTTTGTCTTTTTTTTAATGGTCTGGAGCGGCGGGCGTTCGGGTTTACACTGAACCCCATAAAGTTGGAAACCGGAGTAAGGACAAGTAGTGCTGGAGTTCCATATGCGCTACTCTTTAAGGATTGGGGCTATCGGGTTTCCAACTTTGGGCTTTTACAAACCCTAAACCCTAAACCCTAAACCCTAAACCCTAAACCGTGTAGGTTGGAGGTGGTAGAACCCCCAAACTTCAATCAACTTGGGGTCCCCCTGGCTTCGATTGATTCGGGACCTTGGGAGAGATTGGTGGCGTCCCTGCGTTCTTGCAGCTGGCTATATCTGTATATATATATATATATAGATAGAGAGAGAGAGAGAGATAAATATGTGTGTGTATATATATATATATCTATCTATCTATATATGTATAAATCTAAATTCACATGGATTTGGAGGCAATCCTCGGGACCTCCTTTTTTTGGTGCGATGTCGACTGAAGGGTTGTTGCGTGTTCTGCGGATTTAGGGCTTAGGGTGTAGCCCATAACACCCCGCAGGCGAACCCTGAAGTTCATTGAATAGGACCAACCCGGAGCCTTCAACCACAAGCAAAGGCCCAAGACCCTAACTTTCGAGACTTAAGGCGCTGAAGAGGCCTTGCGAACAAATCCGAGAACATGAACCCCAAGGAACTGTGAATCAGTATAAAGACACCGTCCAAGACGCCATTAACATCATTACTTTGCTACGAGGATTCCATAACCATCCATCGTAAGATTTCGAAAGCTACTGCCACGAAACACGGGAGTCTCTGGGGGGGGGGGGGTCCTCGATTGCAAAAGAGCATATTCTAGTCATTGCAATGACCACCCTACAACCCTTCAAAGATTCTTTAAAATGACGCGGAAACCCCGTTCTACTGTATCATAGAACCCATGCCGTAGCCTCGATGCCGAATGGCTGCACGCTAAACTTTCTAGGATAATATAATCCCCTATAAGAAAACTGAAATTGTACACCTTCTTTGGGCTTATGAACTCAGAGACTAAGTACAGAGGCGGCCTCCTTAGAGGAGCTCAAGCGCGAGCTCGAGAGGCGGGATCAGGGCTGAGCTTCCTCCTGAGGCTTCTTTGAAAAGGGTTCCTTTCAGGGTTCTACGATGGCTTGTAGGGTGGCTTTAAGGGTTCTCGGGTTTCCTTGTTCGGGTTGCTTTGAAGGTGTTAGCCCACTAGACGCCTGAGGCCTGTGGCCTCGGCGGATATTTTCAGGGTTCCTTCTTGAGCTTCTACAAATATGGCCTGCAAACCATGGAAAATATCCTTGCTTGGGTCAGTTTCAGGCTGTGACTGGACGCGGTTTGATATTCCACAATTTCGAACACGAGGTACATTATACATGACTTCATTCTCAATGGAGAGTATGCCCATATATTCTTTCTTTCTCTCTCAATCTCTGTTCAGATATATCATCGAGGTGTTTGCGAACATCTAGAGCCGTACCTGTGTGTGTATACATATGTAGACAGCTTTGTATGTATAGAGGCGGCAATCAGCTTTAGACAACAGAGTTACTTGCAACGACTGGCATATGCGCATACTTGCAGACGCACATACACATCGATGCATGCATTTATACCTACATTCATACCTATGTACTTACATATATATATATATTGTACATGCCTTCGTACGGACAACAGGCATACAGCCAGCCAGCCAGCAGGCTTGCAGACAGGCAGACAGGCAGGCAGACAGGCAGGCATACAGACAGGCAGACAGACAGACACAGTGGGCTTGCAGTCTTCAGCATCATGCGCTTTCCTGCGTGGTGGCGAATTCGAGGTTTTCGGGTTAGGTGCAGTCGCAGCCACAATCGTCGTCGAAGCCGTCGTCGTGCTAGTAGTCGTAGTTGTCGTCGCCGTGCTAGTGCTCGTCGTCGTGGTCGTTGTGGTCGTCGTAGTCGGCAGCGTATCTTGTTTTCGTGAATCGTGATCGTAGTCTTGGTCTTTGCCGCCGTCGAAGTCGTGGTCATTTGGTGGTGTAGCGGCAGTGACAATAACAGTAACGGCAGTGACAATAAACAGTGGCAGTGGCAGTGGTAGTGGCAGTGGCAGTGGTGGAAGTGGTAGTGGTTGTGGTAGTGGTGGTGGTAGTGGTGGTAGCAGCAGCAGCCGTCGTCGTCGTCGTTGTGGTGGTAGTGGTGGTAGTAGTAGTAGTAGTAGTAGTAGTAGGAGTAGTAGTAGGAGCATGAGTAGGGGTAGAAGTAGGACCAGGACTAGGACCAGGACCAGGACTACGACTAGGAATGGGAGTCTTGAAGTAGGAGTAGTCGTGGTGGTGGTGGCGGCAGCTGTGACAATAGTAGAACTATGAACAGCATTGGCAACTCGCGTGGTGCTACAGCATAACCCGTTAAACGCTGAGACGCACGCGCTGAAGTCTTGCACTGGGCCCTAGACACTAAACCGTTAACCCAACACCCTGAGCCCTCAAATGCTATACGTGCTCATCCTCCAACATCTAGGCGTGAAGAGGATGCCGCAGAAATGAAAGCAGAGGAGGAGGACACTGCACATTTGGTTTATCTTGGTTTATCTCTGAAACAGATGCTATGGGATTCCATAGGGGTGTCTGATATGATTTGTCCTCTAGGGTAGTAAGGCTGGGAGTGTCGCTGGTGGGTTGATGAGTTAGGGAGCTCCTTGGCGACCATGCTTTCGCGAAGCTGGGTTCTTGTTAAGGCGTTTAATTTAAGCTACCATAGTAGGGTTCTATCGTAAATAATATGGTTTCCTTACTATAGAAACTTAAACTAAATCCCCGAACAAGAGCCCAGGAAAAGGTTGCATAGGCTTCTCGGGAGTTTTGTAATCGTTGCCTACTGGCCATTGTAGCACACCTAGCATCTCTTAGCAAGTGTTTGCCAGGGTTTTCTAGCAAGCCCCTAGGATCTCCTTTTGTAGCGTCTCCTCTTCGATACGTTTTAGCATTCTGAGGCTCGCACGCCGTGCCCTGGCACCCAAGTCCATCTTGTGTGGCGACCTGCCTCTGCAACATGTCCCTAAACCCTAAACCCTAAACCCTAAACCCCTAATACCGCAAATCTTTGGCTCAGTCGCAAGGTCGGATCCAACAAAACCCGAAACGAAGTCCTCGCAGAGCCGTTTGGCGAACGCACGAAGAGGCCCGAAGGGAACCTCCCCGTGGCTGAATCCATGGCCTTCCGGGTGGAACTCCGGAATGCTCTGAAACTTCGAAGCGATTTGTACGGCTTAGGGTTCCTTTTTTTTGTTGGGGTTTAGGGTTTAGGATTCCTTAAACTAGTTTAGAGTTTAGGGGTTTGGGGGTTTCGGGCATCAAAGGTTAAGGGGTTGGGGTTTAGGGTTTATGGGTTTAGGGTGGGGTTCATGCTTTAGAGTTTATGTAGAATTTAGGGCGTAAGGCTTAGAATCATAAGCCGAGACGTTGCTGGATTTATTTTTTTTGGTACTGCATTTTGCTTTTTGAGTTGTGCAGTTTCTTGAAAAGGCCACTCTTTGCTGACCTTCTGTCCGAAGGAAAAGTGTACACACCTAACGGTAACCGTCTCCTACAAAGAAACATACCTACGGACCAGTCCCTTGCGATAGCTGTTGCTGTAAAGGGGTTCACCGGTATGAGCGGCAAGAACCGGATTTCGGGCTCAAGGTTTAGGGTTTAGGGTTCAGGGATGAGTGTATGGCTTTGTCATGAAGGGGTGCTAGGACTCCCATGTAGTCCCACAGACGAATCTTGGCGGTCGTAGCAATGCGGACGACCAAGGAATGCCGAGCTGCTTACGGAGCTGAAGCAGGAAGGTCCATGCCCGGTGGGAGTTCTTCAGAGCCACCTGGCCACGATGTTCCGCGATGACGCACGCCCGGTCTTGGTGTTGCAGGGCTCTCCTATGACCTCCGCAGATGTCCTTCGAGAAGATGTTTCTCTGGAGGTGGTTCGCCGGACTGTGACGGAAGCAGCCGCCAAGAGCCTGCAAGAGGCTCGCAAAGGTGTTGGCGAGCTGAGTGCAGGTGTCATCAAAGAGATCACGGCTCTGAAAGTCCCGCCAAACCCCTTGCTTCACGTGCTCTCGGCCATCCTGAGCTTGATGGGGCACCAAGAGCCTTCATGGCCTTCTGTGACAGTCTTTCTATCCGGCCCTGAACTGCCAAAACTCATCGCCCTCGAGCCCCATCAAGTAAGCTGGGAGAGTCAGCTCGCTGTACAGCAGATGCTGGAGGAGCACGCCGACACTTGAAGGCAACTTGGGATAAGCTCCGATGCTCTTGATGGTCTTTTTTGCCCGTAGCTGTTCACAAAACATATCTTGGGGCCTAGACCTCGAAACCCTAAACTTTAAGCTTTGATGGCAACCGAGGAGAGTTTCAAGCACGAGGAAATCAGCCGAATCTCCCTGGCGGGCGCGGCCTTCGCAGCCTTGGTGAGGGCTTTCCTAGCCTGCTGGGCAGGCGATTCGGCGTAGAGGAAGGACCTGAACAAGCAGAGGTGCGGACAGGAACAAGGGCTTCTGCACCCCTTGCTTCAAAGGCTCCACGTTGTTACGAACGACCCCCTTCCCTCCTCCTCCTTCATCGAAGCCATCCGAGCGCGTGGCGTGAATGCATGGTGAGACGAGCTTTTGCTGTGTTCTTCCCCGCTCCTTGCCTTCTTTGACCCCTGCCTTTTAAACCCTGAAGGGCCCTAGGGCCCTAAGCCTTAAACCCTTACACCCAAACCCGCCTAAAGCTTAAATTCTACATCCATAACCCCTAAATTTTAAACCCTAGCCCCCAAACCCCTAAACCCCCCAAACCCCCCAAACCCCTTAACCCCCAAACCCTAAACCCCAATCCCTAAATCCTGACCCTCAAACCCTAAACACCCCTTTCCTAGAATGCCCTGGACCCCTCGGAGCTCAGGGCTATGTCCCTGCACTTTAGGGCTCGTTTAGGATTTAGGGTTTAGGGTTTGGTGGGTTTGGGTTTAGAGGCTTCAGGTTTAGTGTTCCGGGATTCGGGTTCAGAAGGCATTCTGTGGTTTTGGGCTTGAATAACAGCAGACCTTCGAAAGAGCCGTGATGCTAACATCAGAAATCACCATAAGCCACAACTATGATGGTGTATGTAAACACATAGGAAGGATCATGGGCATAGATATACCCAAAACCCTATAGACCCTACATCAAAGTACAACGGTCTAAAGGGTTTGCTGGTCCGTCGATGCAAAAAGTTTCAAGGGGGGGCTTGCAGCCGAAGGAAGGTAGATAGGGTGTACGGTTTCCGACTTTTTTTTGTGGGGTAGGGGCTTAGGGCAGAAGGTTTAGTGATTCGGCCTTTGCAGTGTTTTCGGACTTGGGTTTAGGGTTTAGGGTTTAGGGTTTAGGGTTTAGGGTTTAGGGTTTAGGGTTTTGAGATACCTGAATCGGACTCGGAACCATGAGGATGGCGTTGTTTGAGGAGATTATGAGTCTTTGGTAGCCTTTACCTCCGGCTCCAGGGGTCCGAATCCAGAGGACCTTCTGTCGTGCTATCTCAAGGGGTAGAGGCAAAGTTAAATACTCAGTGCAGCCACCTGTGTATCTCGGATCTGGTGGAAGCGCTGCCAGACATGCCCAGCGCTTCAGTGCCTACGGTTTTCGAACCCCCAAACCCCTAAAGTTAAAGCTTGAACCCTAAAACCCCTAAAAGCTTGACTCCTAAACCCTAAAAGCTCTTGGGGCGGAAGAAACCCCAACTCGCCGAAAACTTCTGCCAGCCACGTGCTTGACGCCTTTTGAGCTTCGGACAGCGTGCCCTTCCAAATCCTATGCCAGTAGTTTGGGGTTTAGGGTTTGGGGTTTAAGGGGTCCTATGCCGGTTGTTTGGGGTTTATAAAGTTTAGCGCTACTTAGTTCAGAGATGTGTTAATTGCGAGCGCGCCGACAAGAACAAGATGAAGCAGCAACAGCAGTCATAGCAACGGCAACAGACACAATGCCAACCGTGAGTGCAACTGTCGACCTCTACATTATTTGCACATTTGCGCAATTCCTGCTGCGTGAGTGCTTCTGCACGTTCCGAGAAGCGCGCTGCTACTCGGCAGGGCAGCCTCATGTCGATTACATTGCATGTGTCACTCCTGAGTGGTCACGAGACGTCTCTATCTGCTGAGCCTGAGACCCGAGTGGAGGACTTGGTCGCAGAGCAAGTAACCAGTAGCTTTTGTGGTGTGTGGTGTGCTACATCTTTAAACCTTATATAGCCCCTTAAAGAAACAAACTTTAGTTTTCATATGTTTTTCTCGGAAACTGGACAAGTAAGAGGAGCTACGGCGGAGGGTTCAGCTGGAGCTGGGCATCGGCCCCTGTCGGTTAGTCGCAGCAGGGGAGGTGCTTCAGCCCCGTGCCACGCTCAGTCAGCAAAAGCTGACGGATGGCATGCAGATTGTGGCCGTGCTTCGCCAGCCAGAGATCATCTCGACACGCCGATCCACCTCGATGGCCTTACTTACTGGAGACGGGTCCGTGCTGACCTGGGGTGACCCAGAAAGAGGCGGCGACTGCAGCGCGGTCCAGGACCAGCTGGTGCACGTCGAGAGCCTCCACGCAGCCCCGGGCTCCTTCGCTGCAATCTTGGCAGATGGGTCCGTGGTCACTTGGGGAGAGGAGTTGGCGGACACCAAGCCCGTGAAGCATCTACTCATGAATGTCCGTTCCATCCATTCCACGGGCTTTGCTTTTGGGGCCATCACGGACGACGGCTCCGTGGTTTCATGGGGTCATGAGCTCTTTGGGGGGCGGGCGCCGGCGAACCTCACCAACGTCAGGCACAGCTTAGACTGATTCGGGCTTAGGATTTGGGTTTAAGGGGGGTCTGTCGATATGGTCAAGCTAAGCTGCATCTCGAAGAGAAGCCGGTTTTAGGTCTTTCCGGAAAAGCGTCCCCGAAGCCATGTGAAATTGGGAGTCAATCCGCATGTCTAGCTGCACCTTAGAGCCTTCTTGGACACTTGGGTGGAAGAGTCTTAAGCTCTATACGCCCGAGGTCGCAACCAAAGAGCGTCAAATGCAAACCCTAAGCTCCCTAAACCCCCAAACTTAAAGCCTTAAAGCTCGTAGTCTTCGCCTCCTGCTGTAAGCCCTAAACCCAAAACCTCCTGAATCCTAACTTCGTAGTCCCCCAGCCCACAGCCCTGCAGCCTAAGCCCTAAACCTGATCCGAATCCTACCAGTAGCAAACAAACCCTCCATACAAGCCTATAGAGAGTCCTCGAAGGAGCCCCATACCTACAACCCTTTAAAGCCAAGAGCGCACAGACAATGGAGCCTGTTTAAACACTGCAAAGAAGGGGTCGGAATTGCTAATGCTATTTCTTAGGCCTCCTTAAAACAACTATCTTGTAAAGGACACGCGGACCTTATCCTAATCCCAGAGGCTCCTGTATCACCCCCCCCCCCCACCTCTGCCCCATGCTACAGGACCGTAACCCTAAACCCAGAACCCTAACCCTCAAACCCTCTCCCCAAACACGCTCCACAGGAAGCTTCTTGGTTCCCTCACGACCTTTGCTGCGCTTCGCAGCGACGGGTCGGTCGTGGCCTGGGGCGAAGATGGGCGCCAGGAGATGTGGGAGCAGCTGAGGACTGCATGACAGATAGTTACAGATATGTAGGGCTTAGGGTATTAGGTTTGGGATTTGGGGGAATTGCGGTTTAGGGAGCAGGTGAGGACGAGAAGGCTTCAGGGTTCAGGGTTTGGGAGTTTCAGGTGTTAGGGTCAGTGTCACCATTGGGGTACATGCCAATGGTTGTGGTTGTTCTCCTTGACGGCCATGATGATGAACAGGACTCTGACGATGATGTTAACGATGATGTTGGGGCTGGTGACCATGATGATGATGCTGCTGATGATGGTGATGATGATCATGATGCGGATGATGCTGCTAATGCTGGTGAAGCGATGGTTGGTGTTTTCTTTTGAGGTTTAGAGTTTAGGGTTTAGGGTTTAGGGTTAGTCGTCTCGGGTTCATAGTGCTTCCCCTGGGAGGAATGTGTGTGACATCCAGGCGACCGAGAGCGCCTTTGCGGCGCTGTCGCTAGTTCTGGAACAACGTGTTTAGGGTTCTGGCGGTATACCCCTTAACCCTAAACCCTAAACTGTAAACCCCTAAACCATATACCCCTAAACCCTAAAATGCCCCTTGAGAAGGACTTGAGTTTATATCATATCAGGTTCGGACTTTTGGGGAACCGCCAAGGTCCGCAGGTTCCGTGGTGGCTTTCGGCCATCCTCTTTATGGCGGCGTTCTGGACGAAAGGCTCCATGGCCCTCACAAGGTGGGCGGCCCCACAAGCCCTAAACCCTGAAGCTTAAGCCACAAACCCCGAAACCAGGAACCCTAAGCCCTAAACCCTAAAGCTTAAGCCAGAAACCCAAAACCAGGAACCCTAAGCCCTAAGCCCTAAAGCTTAGGGGTTCAGGGTTTAGGGTTTAGGGTTCAGGGTTTAGGGTTTAGGGTTTGGGGTCCTGCTTCTTGTTCGTGTCGTTGCTTGCGAACTGAAAATTGGGGACCGAATACGGTGCCTGGATAATGGGTTATAAGGAATACGGTAATGCCAATCTCAAGGAACTAAATACCCCCTTGGAGGGTTGGAGCAGCAGGTGCAGCAGATCTACTCCACTGATGGGGCTTTTGCAGCACTAGTGGAAGATGGTTCTGTTGTGGCATGGGGGGATGCTCTGTCCGGTGGTGACGTCAACGCCTCTCGGCAGCCCTGCACCGGTTTGGGCTTGTATGAGGAGCGCATATGTCATACATGTTTAGTCCAACTCCCATATTCCTAAACTCCGAACCCCGAAGCCCTGAAGCCTAAAAGCCCTAGACCCCCAACCGCCTACATCAAAGATACCCTAAACCCCAAACCTATACATTCCAACAAAGTAGCCAAGCACCACCAAGGTACCTCAGCCTGTCAACGTTCCTGGGCTCGTGTTACGGACTTTCTCTTCACCCTAGACCATGACCTCTAAACCCCCTCAACCCCTAAGCCCTTAAAACCACCAAAACCCTAAGCCCCAAACCCTAAACCCCTAAGCCCTTAAAACCACCTAAAAAAGTTTTAGAGCCCACTAAGTCCTGGCTCCCACAAAGCTGTAAGTTGGGGTTCAGAGTTCAGGGGTTCTGGCCAGGGTTGAGGGGTGGCGGGTTTTGGGCTGAGTTAACGTGACCATCACAGAGAAGCCTTGTGTTCACTATGTCACTATGTAAACAAGACTATATTGTATCACGATTTGAGATGTCCCGGATATGATATCCCTCTAGTGGTAACCTGAAGTAGGCTTGAACCTGTGTAGAACCCTTGTATTACCTTCACTAATTAAGAAGTCCTACAGTCCTGTAGCTCCCCGAAAAAAGCCCGGTGAGCCCCAAAGGAGCCCTAGAAACCCTATAGAGTTTCAGCCCAGGAGCCAGGACCCCAAAAGTGTCGGAGTGCCGTCCTTTGCTACTCTTGCTTGGATCCGTTCCCTTAAGGGTTTAGGGTTTAGGGTTTTAGGGGTTTAGGGTTTAGGGTTTACTAAACCACCCTAAATCCTAAACCCTAAACCCTAAACCTCAAACCCTGGTTGAGCCCAGGAGCAGCTCCACGACGTGCAGAGCATCGTGGCGTCGGCGGCCGCTTTCGCTGCGCTTAGGGCGGACCACACCGTGGTGACTTGCCACGGTTTTAAGGTTTTAGGGTTATAGGGTTTAGGGCTTTGGGGTTATAGGGTTGAGGGTTTTAGGGTTTAGGGTTTTACGGTTTAGGGGTTTTAGGGTTTAGGGTTTAGGGTTTTAGGGGTTTTGGGGTTTAGGGTTTAGGGTTTTAGGGTTTAGGGGTTTAGGGTTTAGGGTTTAGGTTCTATGAGGGTTCGACAGCTAGGGGTTTAGGAGCTTGAAGATAAGGCTTTATACGGCTTCTTTTAACTCCTCTGAGGGTTCTATGAGGGTTCTACAGCTAGGGGTTTAGGAGCTTGAAGATAAGGCTTTTCACGGCATCTTTGAACTTCTTATCGGGTTCTACGAGGGTTCTACAATTATACAGCTAAGGGTTTAGGAGCTTGAAGAATCAGGGTTTCAACAGGCTTTTTCTCTTTCAGGGTTTTCTGGGAAGAAGGGCTTTGCAAGGTCGACAGGGGTTGTATATGGTTTCATGTGGGTTTTAATCATGTGACTTAGTAAGCCAGTTAGATTTCGGCGCATATGTACCACGGTTGATGACCCTTCAAGAACCTACCAACAGCCCGCCCTGACCAAGAATCCTGTCCCCTAAATCCGAGCCGATGCTCTAAACCCAAGCCCTAAACCAAAAAGCCCTAAGCTAGGTAGGACCGATTTAGGGAAATTGTCGATTTCCGTTATTGGTTTGCCATAGAACCCGAGCTATGGATAGTTTTGGGGGATCTTGAAGTGGACACCTAGAGGGTCAGCTAGTGGGGCTTACACCGAACCCGATACCCGGCACGCTTGAGCCCTAAAACGCCAAAGCCCTAAGCCCTAACCCCTCACCCTCAACTGCTAAACCCTAAACCCTAAACCCTCAACAACTAAACCCTAAACCCTAAACTGTAGGCCCTAAACCCTAAACCCTAAGCTTTAGTCCCAAAGCCCTATAAGCCCTAAACCCTATAAGCCCTAAGCCCTATAAACCCGCAAACCCTATAAGCCCTAAACCCTAAACCCCAAACTTTAGTCCCTAAACCCTATAAGCCCTACACCTTACAGGCCCTAAGCCCTATAAGCCCTATAAGTTTGCAAGGCCCTAAATCCTAAGGAGCTTAGTGCTCAAAGGTAACCTGGGGCTGCCCGGAGCTTGGAGGCGACAGCTCCGCAGTGACTAGGCTTTCGGGTTTGCTTCCTGGGGCTTTTGCAGGGGGGGAGTTTAGGGGTTTAGCGGTTTAGGTTTAAGGTTTTCGAGCATTTATAGGGCTTTTTCTCGTTTTTTTTTTTTTCTTTGTGTGTGTGTGTGCTTTGACAGGGTTTAGGGTTGAGGAACTCCGTTTACTCGGGTTTTCCGTGATTTTTGTGCTTGAAAATCAGCTCGTTGCCAAGAACCCAGGTGAAGGAGCAGCTGAGGGACGTCACGCAGGCGCGAAGAAGCCGGAGGACAAATCCTAAACCCTGAACCCTAAACCGTCCGTCAACCCTTAGTAGCTGAATTACACTTTAAACTTTTGGGATAACATGATCCCTTATCGAACTGAAAGTGTACACTTTTTTTTGTGCTTGTGAACTCAGCAACTAGGAACCCTAAACCCTAAACCAAAACGACTCCAAAGGTGCCCTCAGCCCGACACCCCAAGCCTTATTAAGGCCCGGAGTAGAACCTTAATATAGAAGTCTACATCGTCGGAAAAAAATCCTATAACCTACACCCGAAGCCTATTCTACGCACTAATGCTCCTTTACATATATGTATGTGTATATATATATATACATTGATATTTACCTACTTACTTACACACACAGACACACACACAGATATATATATATATGTGTATATCAGGTCCTTTATAGAAACCTTGGAAGGAGCCCTCTAGAGCAAACTCTATTCTAATTGTGCAGCCCACCCCAAACCTCAAACCCTCAACCCTGAAGCCGTAGGTCTGCGCCACCGCCATGTCTTTCGCTGCCCTGCGCGCGGACGGCTCGGTGGTTACCTGGGGCAACTCCCACTTCGGGGGGAGCTGCCGTGCAGTGCAAGGCCCGGCATTGAGAAATTGGATTTGGAGCTTATAGGGTGTAGGATTGCGCTTTTATGGTTCGAGGTTTATAGTTTAGGATTAGGGCGGGATTGGGGGGAATTGGGTTTGGGTTGAGCCTCAAGACTATGAACATCCTTGCCTTTGACCCCGACATAGCTGAAGGCAGCCGAAAGGCATGCACAAATTCTTCAGGCCGCGAAATTGTTCTTGAAGGGTGTTGATCCAGACTGTTGCTGGACAGAATGCGGCCTTACCTATACATACTGCGGACTAGAGGAAGTATGTTATATTCTGTATTATTGTGGCTAGTGCAAGAGCATTTGCATGGACCGTGAGGTGAAGGTTTTCTGCCCTTTGGTATCCCTCCCCTCATGTCTTAGGATCTATAGAGAAGCCTTATTATCAAGCCCCACCCAACTTTAGCAGCCAAAACTAGGCCAGCCCCGGCTGAACGAGGCCAGTTACGCGACGTCCAGCATCTGGGTGCATCGGCCAATGCCTTCGTGGCTCTTTTAGCCGATGGCTCACTGGTCGCCTGGGGGGACACCGCCTTCGTCGAGACTGCACCTGCATCGTGGAAAATCAGAGGTCGGTGCTGACCGGGGTCTGTGGTCCTTAAAACCCGAAGCCCTAAGCCCGGAGCATCAGAAAACAAAGCCATCCTTTCTTGCAGACTTGCGAAGACGAGCAGCAGTTTACTCTAAGCCTTCCGGTGGGGGCAGGAAGGGTGCCCTTACAAGGAGGCCCTTGCCATCACGTTAGCAGGTTGAAACACAGCCGTAGGGTTTCAGCACTCTAACTCTATAGTAGTATATATCCCCCCCCAATCCATGCTCTAGTGATTCCGGCCACTGTGCTCGGCGCTTGCCTCAAAGCTAGAAGTGTTATTCCGAATGAACCCAACACCACACCAAAACGTGAAACTCAAAAATCCATCGAAAACATCGTGCAACTAGTGCTTGCTCCGTACAAAGCACTTTTTGAACCCAAACCCTGCAAGCGCTGCACCAACACCCAGAACCCCAAATCCCCAAACCCTAAACCATCGAAACCCACAGGTCCAGAGGTTTAGGGTTTAGGGTTTTAGGGTTTAGGTCCAATCAAGAATTCAGTAGTTTCGTTGCGAGGAAAGGCGACTGAGCAACAACCCCTGCACGCTGTACCGAAACCGCACTTCCGGTGCAATCGAGCGCGTGGTCATCGTCGGAGGCCCTCGGAAGGTTTTGGCAAGGCTTTGTACAGGAGGTATAGGGTTCCTCCCGCGCTTGATGAGGGCTTTAATAGAAGTCTTTATAGGGTTTTTGTAAGACTTTAACAGGCGGTTTGTGGGCTTGAAGCAGGTTATAAGTTGCATAAGCATCGTCCGTAAGTTACAAAGACATCAGCCCAGAGTTCCGAGCCCTGCGCCGAAAATCCAGATCCGTAAAGCCTTATCCCTTCTAAACCACATATCTTGAATTCTAAACCCTTATCCCTAAACCCTAAACCCTGAACCCTGAACCCTAAACCCTAAACCCTAATCTTAGACTCAATCCGGAGCCCGAAGCCTAGTTCGAAGATTGTCGGCCGGAGTCCGTGCGGACGAATCACAAGCTTTGTTTCAGTTGCTGTTGCTGCTGCTGCTGCTGTTCTTCAACAAGATCTGATGCCCCAAAATCCAGATCCAAATGCCATGCTTACAAGCGTCATTAGATTTAAACGAGCTTCCTTTAAGTTAAGGGACCTCCGGGAGTTGTTCCAACAACTCGAGTCGAGTTGGGTTTAGGGGTTTGGGTTCGGGGGTTGGAGTTTTGCGTTTTGGTGTTTAAGGTGCCTCAGAAGACGCTATTTTGTAAGTGGTTTTTGGGGTTCTACAAGGGGTTTTCCCGGTGTCTTGTAAGGGCTTTGCACGAGTTTTCAGTGT
>CAJNJA010050731.1:0-25521 GCA_905231915.1 Symbiodinium necroappetens
GCCAAGACAAGCACTGGGCCCCGGGGCCTTATAGAGTCCTTTAAACCAAAAAGGGCACCCTTTTTATTCCTAGGTTTCTCTTGGGTCTAGAAGAGTGTCAACAACTACCGTTCAAGGGTCCAACAGATCGAATCAGATCTTACGGTAAGCCGTGCCAGGAGGATTCCAACAAAAATTGCTTCCGCCCATGCCCTAAACCCTTGATGATCCCATGACTGCTTGCATAAACCCGAAACTCTAAACCCCATACATTTTGGTCTCTTGGTCGCTTACTTTGACACCTTGAGAGACTGACTGACTGCATGAGGTGTAGACCGTGGGTTCCTTTAAGGGTGTCTTTAAGGGACTATATGGGTTTAGCGTTTAGGGTTTAAGGGTGCATGTGCCCAGATAGTATAGACTTTGGCCTTAAAGTAGTTCGAGGCCATCTTCTTTGGACTGGGATCCGACGGCACCGTCGGTGCGAACAAGGTGGCTCCTTTACGGGGTTTAGGGGTTTAGGGTGTAGTTTTCAGGTTTCTTTTGTGTTTAGGGTTTAGGGGTTTAGGGTTTAAGTGTTTTTGGGTTTAGTGTTTAGGGTTTGGGCGTTTAGGGTTTAGGGGTTTAGGGTTTATGGTTTAGGGGTTTAGGGTTTACGGGTCCAGGGTTTAGGAGTTTTAGGGTTTAGGGGTTTTAAGGTTTAGGGCTGTAGGGCAGTCTTTTTAAAGTCTAGGACGAAAAGGTTTAGAGTTATGGAGTTTAGGGCTATAAAAGGCTTAGGCAGGGCTACAGAGTTTCGGGTTGAGGGTGGTAGAGTTCAGGGTTTAGGGCTATAGAGTTACGGACGTAGGAGTTTTGGGTTTTGGACTGTCATTTTGCAAGGTTTATAGTCTAGCTCAGGGTTTAGGGCTACAGAGTTTTAGGTTTTGGGACTACAAGGTGTAGGGTTTCGAGTTTAGGGCTGCAGAAAGGTTTAGGGTTCAGGGTTTAGGACTATAGGGCTTAGGGTTGAATTTAGGGTTTATCTAGAACATTTTCAGGTGGGTAGTTACCGTTATAGGAGCCATATAGAAGGTCTACATACCTTATAGAAGCCTTATAGAAGCCCTTTCTACCCTAAACTCCCCACCTGTAGTTTCCTGTAAGTTTAGGGCTACAGGGTTTTACAGGGTTTAGGGCTGTAGAATTTAGTGTTTCGGACTATAGCCCCTTACGGTTTAGGGTTTAGGGTTTAGGGTGTCGTACAGGCTTTCGTACAGGCTTTCTTACTCTCTGGGTTAAGCTCCCAGCAGTTTGTCCATTTTGTTGACAAGCCATGGACATAGCTTGGCAAAGGCGCGGGCCGTTTCCAAAGGGAGCGAGAAAGGCGGTGCAAAAGGATCCAAAGGCAGAGGCAGTGCGAAAGGGTCCAAAGGCACAGGCAGTGCGAAGGGGTCCAAGGAGAAGCCGAGTCAAGAGGAGGACCAGATGCCGCTGACACCTTGTGGTCCTGGAGACGGCGCTGAATCCCAGCAGAGCATGGGGACTAATCTCCACAACCAGATTCCGCTGACACCATCTGGTCCTGGCTCGTGGCAGAACCAAAGGCTCGATCGCCAGTTGGTTTTGTGTGCTAGTTTTGCTCGCCTGTGTGTCGAGCTCCCATGGCTTGGCATCAGAATACGAGGCCAGCGTCTCCTGTGCGGAGACCCGTGTCGCCTCCGAAAGCCGTTGCCCCGCAAACTCCCCCGAAAGCTGCATCGGAGGGTTCGGACGACGATTGGGGTGGGTGGAAGTCTCATCCGAAAGCGCCGTTTTCGATTATTCCTCGAGTGACTGGGGCGACTTTGCCACAGCCGGAGGATGCAGCTGGAGGTCCGAGTATCTTTTCGCATCCCCCTTTGGATGGACCAGGCCGAGCCAGGCTGGAATCTGCGCGAGAAGCCTTTGCTGCACGTGTGGGGCAATAAGGGTTTGGGACTATGAAGGGTTTAGGGCGTTTAGGGTACTGGTTTGGTGTTTGCCCTGCTTGTGTTTTGCAGCTTTCCTCTGCAAGGATCTGTCAGGCTGTTGTTTCGTTCTGTGTTTCCGGGTTTTGTGGTTGGCCCTGTTTTTTTTCAACTGCTCTCTAGGGTTTCCGTATTTTGTTAGTCCTTTACTTTACATTTTCAGGTGGGTAGTTCCCGTTATAGGAGCCTTATAGAGGGTCTACATACCTTGTTAGAAGCCTTATGGAAGCCCTATATACCATGAACTCCCCACCTGTAGCTTCCTTTAATGTATCTTCTTATGGTTTCCGTGGTAGCCAAGGCTCGGTCTCAGGACTCAAGGATCTTTGATTTGTTGTGTACTGGCATCGGTTGGGCCTTTGTTTTTGTGTGCGTTGGGTCTTTCCAGTTTGGTTTGGAGTTGTTCTGACTGTTCAGATCTATCGCCCATGGCCTAGGAACCCTAAGCCCTAAACCCTATAAACCCTATAAACCTCTAAACCCTCTAAGTCCTCTCATCCCTAAGCCCTAATTAAGCCCTATAAACCCCTTATAAGCCCTGAAAGGTCAAGAGTCGAAGGTTTTGAGCCTTCGCCGCAGCCTTCGCGTCCATGTACCCAAAAGGATTCCATGTACCCTTAAGGGTTCCTTTAAAGGCACTATATGGGTTTAGGGTTTAAGGGTCCATGTAACCAAATAGCATATACTTTGGTCTTCAAGTGGTCCCTATATAGGTACTTTGGGGCCAAAGTATATATGTACTATTTGGGTGCCTGGACCCTTAAACCCTAGACCGTTAAAGGAACCTTTAAAGGAACCGTAAGGGAACCCACTACTTGGGAACATGGACGCTTAGGGTTTGAGACTTCAGCTATGCGTCTCGGGTCCCTCAGGCTTAACCAAGAGGGTCCATAGATACTATCATTATGGATTTAGGTTCCCAGGACCATAATTTGAGGATGGTCTTTTGGGGCCTAATTCCACAATAGTAGTATATGTGGACCCTCTGGGTAAGTGGTCAAGGCACAAGTACCGGTGAGGTTTAGGCTTCGGGGTTTCACGTTTAGGGCTCCGGGCTTTAGGCGTTCTTAGGGCTTTTGGGTGTAGGGCTTAGGGGCACTGTGTAGGGTTTAGGGTTTAGGGCTTAATTAGGGTTTAGGGCTTTAGGGGTTTCGGGTTTAGGAGTTTAGCTGTTTAGGGGTGCAGGGTTTAAGGTTTAGGGTTCAGGGTGTAGGGTTTGTGGGTTACCTAAGGGCATAGGACGCAAGCCAAGAACGACAGGCCGCCGCGGCAATCATTGGCGAGCGCACCGAGTTCTACTCGCAGGTGGGCTGCCCGGGGCGCAGTTGGTATCCTGACAGATGGGATAGAGGGTTTAGGGTTTGGGGTAAAGGACAGCAACTGGGTCCTTGTTGGATACAGTTTTACATTTTTGTTATAACAACACCCCACTAAGGAGTAAGAATGATCATTTTTAATATATAGCCCCAACACGGAACCAGGCAAAACCATATCTAAGGACTGCAAAAATGGGTACTATTACTAGGGCCAGCAAGGCCCATGCAGTAGGGTCTGAGCTTGGAGGGGCAATGGAAAGTTAACCTTCAAGGTTGAATAGAGCAACGTTCCCACGGGGTCCATGTTTACTACCATGTGCAAGATAGACCCCGAACAGCCATGCTGAGTATGTCTTTCTGCTGCTTAGATGTCCTGCGGATAACCTGCCTGGGTTCTCTTTTCATAACGGCTTGCAGGCCCAGGAGCTTTTCGATATGAACAACAAACTCCGATTCTCTGCGCGTCAGGCATGTAGAGCGAACTCAACAGAGTTGGAGCATGGATTGTTATGGTCGAGAATCCAAAATAGATACTATTTATTTTATGACCATTTGACTGCAGTTATTAGGCACCATATGTATACCTCCACTGGAGCTTTAGGCATACTTTATCTGGAAGGCATGGTTGCTGTTTCAACTTAGTGGCAGTCACGGACCCTAAGCCTGAAAACCTGCACCTTGCAAGCCTTTGGCCTTTATTCTTTTAACCTCAAGCAATTCTTCCCTATGCCTTCAGACTCTACACTCTAAACCTTGAAAGGTCTGTATACACCTTTCAATCAAACCCCAAGGCGGAAATCCATTGAATTGTCCCCTAAAGCCCTAAACCGAAAGCTCCGGAACCTCTCAGCCCTAAGCCCCTAAACCCTATCCTGGCGGACAGGGACACTTCAACTACTCTTCGCAGAAAGCGGGCGCTTCCACTGTGTCGCACCTGCGTCCTCCGATCTGAAGAAGCTTGTTATGTTGTAGTTAGTATAAGGACATTACAAGAGAATACCTTCAGCAAGTTCAGGACATAATTGTGTAGGCGCTATAAGACAGTACCTTTCGGTTGAACGGACGTACGAGGATCGGCCAGGGGGACCCCATGCCCCTTTCGTCCAGGATACTCTAGTGGTACTACATAGCTTGTGTGATTTTTCTCTGTAAGGGTCTGGACCCTTACCAGGAAGCCTTCATGGCCGATGTACATAAAGTCTAACTGTACTTTTCGCCGTAAAGCAGTTCCTTGTTGGGTACTTCAGGGCCCAAGGGTGTACTATTGAGTACGTGGACGACGCCACTAGTACTGCGACTGCTGCCAAGATCAGGCGGTACGCTGTAACATGGCGGCAACTGTAGTGAGCAAGCGAGTACAAGAACCCTTCACAGAAATCCCAAACCCTAAATCCTAAACCCCAAGCCCTAAACCCTAAACCCTAAACCCCTAAAGTCCCAAACCCTAAACCCTAAACCCCTAAAGTCCCAAACCCTGAACCCCTAACAGTCCCAGGTTTTGGGCCGACTCCGATCCGGAGCGAGTACGAGATTGAGGCAAGCCCCGGCGCTGAAACTCGGCACGGGATTTTGGGTTTCGGGTGGTCGTTTAAGGAATCCTTAGAGGAGCCCTGATTCTCCCTGACAGGAGGAACGCCTATAGGCTGGGTATAAGGGTTCGTCAGTATTCAAATCGAACGGCTGGTCCCTGGCTATGCTAAGGACTACGTCGCTTGCCACCACACGCAGCATGGCAGCAGCAGCATCGTCTCTATGCCCCGAACCCTGAGGGTCCATGTGCCCAAATAGCATATACTTTGGCCCCAAAGTACATGTCTAGGGACCACTTTAAGGCCAAAGTCTATGCTATTTGGGTACATGGGACCCTTAGGGGAAACGAAGCGTCCTATACTGGAAAGAGCCTGTAGCGCTAGTTTCATTCCGGTGACCATCTCTGTGCTCGAAGAACAGTGGACATGTCATAACTTTTCTCTGTCCTGCGTAGTTCCGTGAAGCACCCGCAAAGTCACCCTACCAAAGGCGCAAGGGGTTTAGTATCTCGGTTGCACGTAAGATCATACTCACCCCAACTCGATGACTATCACCCTTTAACTTCTAGCTCGGACTCAGGCAGTCACCCCGACCTTTCAAATCACACAGGGCATGAAAGTCTGGATGCAGGTGTAGATCAAACTCTAAACCCTAAACCCTAGCCATCGCCTGATTACATCAACCATCTTCCAGCGCTCCTGCGAAAAAGAAAGGTCCCAGTATTGGCGCCGTTCAAGCAACAATTAAAATCTAGAGCCCTGAAGGGTCCATGTGCCCAGATTGCATAGACTTTGGCCCCAAAGTACGTATATAGGGACCACTTTAAGGCCAAAGTATATACTACTTGGGTACATGGACGCTGAAACCCTGGACCCATATAGTGAATATAGTGCCCTTAAAGGAACCCCTGAGGGAACAGGGACTCTTAGGGGAAGTTAATGCCTTCAGTTCTAGGCCCGAAACCCAAAACTCCAGATCCTGCACTTGGAGCCTTACGTGGTTTAGGGTTTAGGGGTTTAGGGTTTTAGGGTTTTAGGGTTTAGGGGTTTAGGGTTTAGGGTTTGGGGTTTAGGGTTTGGGGTTTAGGTGCCCTAGCCTTGCCATGTTAGACCAACGTCAACGCCGCAAGACCTACGCCCTACGCCCTGAACCTTTTGGTTTTAGGTCCAGGTCGCATATTCCAGTGTTTTAGGGTTTTGGGTTCAGGGGTTTAGGGTTTAGGGTTTATGGTTTGGGATATTCCTTAAGCCCTAAGCCCTAAACCTATATTTCATACAAAGACACTCCCGCAGGTTTAAGCGGTTAAAGGATATGTTAAGGGTTTGGGGTTTAGGGTTCCAGTTTTCAGCAATCACATACCCCCGCGAGACCTGCTAGCCCAGGATTACTCTTGTCCTCAGCCCTAGTACCTGACGGTTCTGTTCTTTGGGCCCTCGGGGTTAACCCTGTCGAACCCCATAATAAAGACACGATAAGATCCTGCGGGACCCCCCCCCCCAACAACAACAAACAAAAAACACAACAATTATCGCCTAAACCCCTGATCCCTAAAGCCTAAACCGAATCCTTCTGGAGCCTTCTGTAACACAGCAACCCGCTTGGGCCTTGTTGGGTTTAAGACCTCCTTGAGGTCTTTCCTCGCCAAGTTCGACATGTTGTCCAAGGTGCAGACATGGAGAGTTTTTAAGAGCTGACCCTAAGGCTCAAAATGGATCTAGGGTTTGGGGCTTAGGGTTTAGGGTTTGGGGATAGGGATGAAGGGATTAGGGTTTCCCTAAGGGTCCAAAGGTCCCAATAGTAAGGTACCTTTGGGTCGCAGATAGTAGTTCATCTAGGTGAATATTTGGGAGAGTATTTGATACTTAGGTATTTTTGACCCTTAGGGTAAGGGCTTACCCTACGGCTCAAAATAGCTCAAAACCCTATGTATAGTATGGTCTTTGAGCCCAAAAGCCTTATAGAATATGGGCCCTTGGAGCCTTAGGGACAGGGTTCAAGGTGTTGGCCTATGTGTTCTTTTGAGGTTTCCTTCACAGGTTGGTGTCGGTTTATTCGGGGGCTTACTATGGCGCTTTAACAGGTTTAGCACCCTAAACCCCCTAAACCCAATTTTTTAAGGGCTTGATGGGGCTTACTGTACGGCTTCCTGGGGTTTTACGAGGGTCCATGTACCTTTGTAGCCTTTGACCTGAAAAGTTTTAATCTTTAGGGATCTATCAGGGTTCCTTTAAGGGTTCCTTTAAAATGATCTATTCGGGTTTCATTCAGAGTTCCTTCAAAAGGATCTATAAGGGCTCCTTTAAGGACAAAAATTGCCAGTGGCTCCTGCGAGGTGCGGGAGGGCGGTGCTTTCGTGGTGAACTGCCCATGGAAGACCGTGGAGGAGCTATCGCCTTGAAGGGGTTTGGGATTACCCTAAGTGTCCATAGTAGTTCCTTTTCTGTGGCTGATAATTAGGATCCAAAAGGTAATCCCAAAAAGGAACTACTATGGAGCCTATGGGTAGGGTTTAGGGATTTGGGGTTTAGGCTTTACGGATTTAGGGTTAAGGGATTTACGGCTTAGGGGCTTTGTTTAGATCAGAACCAGGAAACAAGAAAGCACGGAAGCTTAATCTTTGTGGTGTCCCAATCCTGGTTTTGTTTCGGTGCCTTTTGGGCCCCTACTGACTAAAGCCTACCCACAAAGCCTACGCATGAATGCAAAACCGGCAGCTGCACTACTAGTAGCATGCTTAGGCCTCCTTAGTAGATTTACAGCCTCTGCATTTATGGGAGGATGGAATAGGTTCCATAGCAGTTCCTTTTTGAGATTACTTATAGGATCCTCAATATAAACCACAAAAAGGAACCACTATGGAGCCTCTCTGGGCAGCTACAGTAAATAATGCAAACGGTTTAGGGTTTAGGGTTTAGGGTTTAGGGGCTACAGGCCGTAATAGGATTTCGCACCCCCGCTTCACGTATACTCAAATGGAGGCCTCGTTACTTCATGGAGGCCCTGTTGCTTCATGGTACTAGGAGCCGGCAAGGGAACCCTAAATCCTAAACCCCAAACCCTAAACCCTAGATCCTAAACCCTAATTAAATCCTAAACCCTAAATCCTAAATAAACCCTATAAGCCCTAAACCCTAAGCCCTCTACCCTAAACCCTAAACCCTGAACCCAAAACCCTCCACCCTAAGCCTTTAACAGTGTTTGCTCACTCGTCCACAAGCGGCTTTGACAGACCACGCCGTTGGCCGAACTCACGGAGTTGGTCATACGGTTGATGATACAAATCCTGCATTACCCATAATAAGGAACTAGGCTGCTCAGCAGCATACTTTTTTACTTTTTGAGTTCCTCGGTTCCTGAGTAGATTACAACCAGCCTCAAGAAGTATATACTTTTTTTCAGGGGGTTACTGAAGAGCGTAGGGAATGTACCACTCAATTCCCATAGTTTAGGGTCCTTAAGGTGGTGCAGGATTTATATCATCAACAGTAGACCGCCTCCCTCACAAGCCTTAGTAGGGCCCGCAGGTGCTTAGGGCTTAGGGCTTAGGATTCAGTTCGGGTTTAGGGTGTAGGGCTTATAGGGTTTAGGGCTTATAGGGTTTAGGGTTTGGAGCTCACCAAGCTCTTCAGAGATAGAGCTGGTGCTTTGGAGGGGTTCTTCAACCTCTCACTGTCACCAAGGAGCGCGATGCTGCTTCCTGCTTTTCAATTTTCCATCACGCAGATTCAAGGGATCGAGCAGGAACACGTCGTGACGCTAGGGTTCCGTCCGACCCAGCATTGGTTGGCGTCAAACATTGCTCGCAGTACTTCGCAGATGTGGAACTGGCGGTATGTCGACTGTTTCTCTTCAAGGCGGGGAGATTGGCGACACTGCATCCAACGCAACACTCTACAGTCAGAGTCATGCGTCGCAAGGCTAGATCGCTGCGACTGTTCGTAGAGAAGCTTAACCGGGGTATATACGGAGTGACAAGGAATCCCACAGACTATGCCCATCTAAGTAGAGTATTTAAACCGAGTCCAGGTACGGCTTTAGGTCCCAAGCCCATACTCCGAATCAATATGGTTTCTCACTACTTCAAACCCTATTGACCATATATTGCTTAGAGCCGTAAGGTTATGGTTCAACGTCCAACCATGTGCTGTTCGAGGTCATGTCCATGTACCCCAATAGTATAGCCTTTTTTCGGTAAGTAGATGCTATTTGGGGTACATGGGCCCTTATAGGGCATTACCCTGAGACCAAAACTCCTAAACCCTAAGCCATCCCAAAACCTAAACCATCCTACCTATAGTCTCCATTGCAGCTCCTTTTTGGGGGCTTGACCAAGCCTATAGTAAGGATCCCAAAAGGTAGCCATAAAAAGGAACTACAATGGAGAATATCGGTAATCAGCCCCAAACCCCCAAAACCGGGGCTCCTCATAGATCATCTGGGCTAAGCCAGGGAACTCCTTGTTCTTAGTGAAGTAGGCACAAATGAGCTACCTCTGTAAGGACGTATAGAAGGAAAGCATGGTAAGGAACCCTAAAGCGACAAAATTCTACAGTGTTAAGGTCGGGTTAATTCGGCAGTTCACGTCTGTTTGGCGATCGTTAGCCTTTACGCCCAAAACCCTCGTGAAACTCTAGAGTGGAGTTGTAGAGACCTCTGTTCAGCCCTAAATTCCCTCCATAGTAGAGCTCTTCACCCTAAACCCCTTAGCCCTAAGCCCCTGAACCAAAAAACCCTTAAACCCCCAAGCCATCAACTATTCTGTGTAAAAAAAACTTGAACCCTCATAGAACCCTTATAGTACCCTTATAGAACTCCATAGAGGAATCCCTAAACCCTAAACCCAAAGCCCTTGAATCCTCTAAAATCCTCAGACTTCGGATTTCTCGAAACGGCTTCGCAGGAGCTGGAGAAGGAGTTCCCCGCAAAGCTGCGACGGGCCATTGCGGAGAAGAAGGCCTTTTTAGGGTTTACGAAATTAGGGTTCAGGGCTTCTGGGTTTCAGGGTTTAGGGGTTTAGGGGCTAGGGTTTAGGAAGGCCTTCCAAGAACAGCAGCGAACCTTCTTCTGAAGGGTTTTGGGGTTGAGGGTTTGCATGGGGGTTTGGGGTTGTGGGTTTAGAGCTTCTTGGGGTTTTGGGGTTGTGGGTTTAGGGTCTCGGATTTGGAGATTAAAGGGGCTTCTGGTGGGGATTTGGAGGGGAAGGTTCACCATACCCCAAGGGTCCAAAGGACCCAATAATGAGGTGCTTTGGTTGCGGATAGTAGTTATTTACTTTAATTATTTGGGAGAGTATATGATTATTAGGTACTTGGACCCTTAGGGTAAGGTTTCTATTTGGGCTTAGGGTTTCGGGGTTTAGGGTTGAGCGCGCAGGGTTTCTGTAAGGTCAGTTTAGAGCCTGGGGACCTGTAATGTAATCTTGTCTTATGGGGACTTCTGAGCCGTTTCAGTTTAGGGGATTAGGGTTTATAGACGAGGTTTAGGGTTTAGGGTCAAAGTTCTGTAGCGGCAACCTGTGCTTGCCTTAACGGCTACACTGTACGTCGCCTACGCGTGCTCCTGACGAAAGGGCCTCCCCCATGCAGCTGCCAGAAGAAAGCTCTCCTCACCGTGTCCCTTGTGTAGAGCTCGTACAGCTTTTGTGTCGAAACTCCTCCCTAAACCCTAAACCCTAAACCCTAAACCCCACTCTCCGGTTGCCTACAAAGGCTCACAGAGGCGCAGGGGGGTGGTCTTGCAGTATCCCTAAGGGTCCATGTAGCCAAATAGATATACATAGGCCCCAAAGTACCCAAATAGGGACTACATTAAGGCCAAAGTATATCTATTTGGATACATGGACCCTTAGGGTATTGCACTCCCACAATGATGATATCGTCTTGGGGAATCGTGAGTCTGGGACCATCCCTGGCCGCATGCGCTTGACCGTTGACTACCTGCATTGCTTGCCGACATGCGGGCTACCTGAAGGGGTTTAGGGTTTAGGCTTTAGGTTTTAGGGTTCAGGGTTTAGTTTAGGATTTAGGGTTTAGGGTTTAGGGCCTTAGTCATAGTCCATACCATGCTTTTGCATTCATAACTTCTCCTGGAGAGGTCCCTCGTAAGCCCTATAAATCCTACCTGGAGTCTCCAATTTAATTCCCTTTTTTGGTTTAATTTAACCAAGTCTATATAAAGGATCCTCAAAGGTAGACCCAAAAAAGAACCCCTAAACCCCTAAACCCTAAAACCTTAACCCCAAACCGAGACTCAATTACTCGTGGCCATCGTTTCTCCATTAAGGGCCCCATCCTCAGCCATGCCCCAGAGCCTCCCAAGCCTCTCAATCAAGGAATCTACTTTATAAGTCTGATTCTTGACCCCGAAGATGGGGTTTAAGGTTTAGGGTTTGGCGTTTGGAAGGACTGGAAGAAGGAAGTCATGATAAGGAGCCCCAAAAATTCAAGGTGGGGTCTTCCGGGTTCAGGAATTTAGGGCTCCTCTTTCTCTGTTGAGGATACTGCCCGAGACCCCATAAACCCTATCAGCCCAAAACCCTAAACCCTAGCCTAAACCCTAAGCCCTAAACCTAAACCCGAAACCCTATAAACCCTAAGCCCTAAACCCTAAACCCTACAAACCCTAAATCCTAAACCCCAGCCTAAACCCTAAACCCTAAACTCCAAAAACTAAACCCTATAAACCCTAAATCCTAAAGCCTAAACCCTAAAACACTGCTTAATGAAACGAGCCTCATGGATTTAGAGTTTTGGGCCTTGGGGTTTTAGTTTTTTTGTTTTTGTGTGGGTTTTAGGGGGTTTCAGGGTTCAGTTTAGGGATTTTTGGTGGTTTTTGCGCAGTTTTAGGTTGGTTTTGGGGTCTTAGGGTCGAGGCCCTCCTGGGGTTTTAGGGCATAGAGGGCAGGTAGGGTTTCGAAGATTTATCGAGTTTAGGGTTTGGGGTTTTTAGGGGTTAGGGTTTAATTTAGGGGATTAGATTTTGGTGAGTTTAGGTTTTAGGGTCTATATAGGGTTTAGGGTTCAGGGCTACATTTAGGGATTGTAGGCTTCCAGGGTCGGTGAAGCTTCAAGAAGACCAGGTGGAGCTCTACACCATCGATGCACATGCAGTTGCCGGCTCTGTAGGACCGCTCTTGGGTGTTTATTTGGGGGGGAGAGTTGGGTTCAGGGTTTAGGATATAGGGTTCAGGTTTAGGATATAGGGTTTAGGGTTTAGGATATAGGGTTTAGGGTTGAGGGAGGGTTCAGGGTTTAGGATACAGGGTTTAGGGTTGAGGGTNNGTTTGGGGTTTAGGGTGTTTTGGGGGAGACACGGGCTTTTTTAGGTATGGGGGTTTAGGATTCAGGGCCTGAAGTAAGGGCTTCGTTGTTTTTTTGTTTTCCTTTTCCGTGGGTTTGGAGGTGTTGATGGTGTCCGAAGTCCTGCAGCATCCTGATTCCGGAATGTCCGGCTTCGTTAAAGGAAACTACAGGTGGGGAGTTTAGGGTATATAGGGCTTCTGTAAGGCTTCTATAAGGTATATAGACCTTCTATAAGGCTTCTGTAACGGTAACTACCCACCTGAAAATGTCCTAGACTCCGTTCATCAGTTCATCAACAGCTTTGGAACCAGGGTACCGACTACTGAACTTGTACATGCGGTTGATGATATAAATCCTGTATTACCCACCATAAGGAATGTACCATAAATTCCCATAGTTTAGGGCCCTGAAGCTAATGCGAAGGATTTATATCATCAACAGTATCTTTGGAATCTGATATAAATCCTGTATTAACCACCATAAGGAATATACCATAATTTCCCATAGTTTAGGGCCCTGACACCCTACGAGCTTAAGCCCTAAACTCCGGAATGTGCTTTCAAGAGAAGCGCCCAGGTCCATGTACCCCTGAGGGTTCGTTTAAGGGTTCTTTTAAGGGCACTATATGGGTTTTGGGTTTAGGGTTCATGTACCCGAATAATAGTATATATACTTTGGCCTTCAAATCGTCCCTATATATAGTAAGCCCCAAAAAGTTGGAAACCGGGTTAATTAAGGACAATTAGTGCTGGGATTCCCTCTACATTGCTCTTAAGGATTCAGGCTATTGGGTTTCCAACTTTTGGGCCTCTACTGTAGGTCCTTTGGGGCCAAAGTATGTACTATTTGGGTACATAGATCCTTAGGGCTGAGCAAGCGGCAAGCAAACAACAAGAAACACGGAAACTCAGAACAGCTCTGTAGAAAGCTTTACAAGGAGCTTGCAAGGAACCCGAGATTGCTTTAACTAGGGTTTAGGGTTTAGGGTTTAGGGTTTAGGGGTTTAGGGTTTAGGGTTTAGGGGCCCTGAAAACCCGAACCGCGCACCCAAGACTCTAAATCCTACCAAGGCAAAAACCTTGTAGAAACAACCGTTGTGCCAAGTATCACCCTAAACCTACCCGTATAGGACCCTTTGCATCGACCTTTTGCATCAGAGATATCCAGGACTGCCCGCCAAGCGCATCAACCAAGTGATGCAGGTGGGCTCGGGCAGGAGCTCAACGTCTTGCGCGGTGTATTGAATTCTATGAAAAGTTGCTCTAAGGGTTCTTAGAGGGCTTACATAGGAATTCATAGGAATTTTAGAGTGTTGGGTCTAGGGTATCTTCAACTCATGGCTCTATTGAGTTTAAGTCTTGATCTAGGGATTTTCGAGCTCCGTTTTTTTTGCGGAAACCCTCAACCCTAAACCCAAAACCCTAAACCCTACATCCTAAACTTTAAACCCTAAACCCTCAACCCTAAACCCTAAAAAAACAAAAACTGTGTTGGGTCTCTGGGTCCGGCTGTGGGGGGAAGCAGAGCTCGAGGGACCCCTGAAAGGAGCCGCGCGAGATCAGAAAGTCTGACTTCCCGGGTTTTGGGGCTTTAGGGTTTAGGGTTTAGTGAAGCTGTGGGGCTTTAGGGATTTAGGGCTTTAGGGTTTTAGGGTTTTAGGGTTTAGGGTATTTAGGGTTTTGGGTCTCCGTTTAAGGGTTTGAGGGTTTAGTTCCGGGCTTAGGGGGTTCCTTAAAGGTTCCTTAAGGTTTGGGGCTTTAGGGCTTTAGGGTTTTAGGGTTTAGGGTGGTTAGGGTTTAGGTTGTAGGGCTCCTATAAGATTTGGTTCAAGGCTCAAAGTTCCAAGACTCCCGGGGCCCTAGACTTCAAGATTTCTGAGCCCGTTCAGGTTTAGTAGTAGTCGGAGGAGGAGGAGGAGGAGGACATTCTGGGTACCCCGAAACCTTAAATTCGAAACCGAAGCTCCCGCATCTCTGAAATGGAGACCCCAGGCCCTTCGGCCCGAAAGTTTGCAATATCGAAGCACTATATTTTAGGGGTTTACGGTTTAGGGTTTAGAGTATAGTAAAGCAAATGAGTTTACCCTTTAACCCCTGAAGCCCGAAACCGTCCTAAACATCCACTTAAAATCCAACATCCTAAAACACAGAGGAGTTCCAATTCCATGCGCCCTAAGATCAAGCCTAAAGACCTGACCGGTAAACTGCCGTATACCAAAGCCCCGGCTGGGAGGCCACCTTCTTCAACCTCTCGGGAATCCTTCCTCCGGAGGACTTCGTTTTGCAGGGATTCATATGGTTGCTGCTGCCACGACGATTGCTGCAACAACCATCTAGTTGTAGCCTAGAAATAAACAAATAAATAAATATATATACATAAATATATATATATATACATATATATATATATACATTTGTACTATAGTGTACCAGAAAATGCCCGTCTTGAGGTGGCAACTTAGGCTGGCTAACCCACCGTGCTGACTCCGTTTTGTGGTCCCAACAAATTGGGAGTTCTCTAAATGAGGGTCCCTTTTTTTGGGTCCCCAATGCAGTACGCCACTTTTATAAAAAGGACTCTACAAGGGACCCTAATTTAGAGAACTACCCACATGCATACATGCATACACGCAAGAAGGACTCTTGAGACTTTGGACAGCCCAAGATCGCCGAAGAGAGCCCTTGTCCGCCGCAACACCTTCCCAAGGGGTCCTATGTACTGTTATGGCGCATACTTCCCTAAATCATACCAGTAGTTCCTACTATAGAAGCCCTACATTCTACTAAAAAGGTGCATAGGACCCTTAGACCTTACGGTGTAGGGTTTAGGGTTCCGCAAAGCCTTGTTCTTATGATCAAGGTCCCCAAGCTAGTGGCCGAAGACTCTGAACCCCAAAACGCAACCCGAGCATTTCCGCAGGATGCGAAGGAGCAGCTCGAGGGCGCCATCGACCGTATGTACGGCAAGAAGTGACTTTGCTGCAGGGCTCGCAGCCTAAGTTTGGTAAACCCTAAACCTGAAACCCTAAATCCTAAACCCTAAACCCTAATTACAGGTTTGTAGGGTTTGCCAGATTGGGCTGTAACTTTCAAGCTTCGAGAATGATATGCCAGTCTGGCTTGCGACAACAGCAAAAAATCGTTGGCATCCCGATGAAGAACTCAATTCTTGAAGCCTGCAAAGAGCACCATGAAAAATTCAAAAAAGCCGAAAATCGTAAGTCCCAAATCACCAATCCCTTCAATTGCCACACCCTAAACCGTAGTGGAATGCGTGTAGAACCCGCAGTCCCAGGGCCATAGGGATTTCAATGATTTCTCATAAAAGCCTTTGAAGGAGCCCTTATAAAACAAAAAAGAAAACAAAAAAGAAATCTTTAATCCTAAATGTAGAGCCTTGAGTGGCAGCAGCCTTCCAGGAACCCTCATAATCATAGAAGCCTGAGAGACAAACCCAAAACTTGTTCAGAAATCTGGCAAAACCCTCATCAATTTAAAGCGCCATCATGAAACGCGGTTAAAACCCCAAGCCATCTTTCCTGCAAGCCCTCAAGCCCAAATCCCAAATGCATTCCTAAACCCTACACCCTAAGTTCTAAATCATCAAACCTTATAACGCCTAAGCCCCAAACCTCCCAAACCCTAGACCGCGCAACCCTAAACCCCTAAACTCTGCATCCTAAACCCCAAAGCCCTCTTTCCCTCAGGTCTCCCGAGATCGTGCGCTCGAACAAGGCCGCCCTGGCAGCCGCACCGGAGAACCTGCACAAGCGGCCCGGATGCAGAAAGAACGGTCTCTAAACCCTAAGCCCTACCTGGAGACCAGAAACCTACCGTTTTAAGGGTTCTGCCCTGTACGGGGTCATGACCTCTATTTTGTAGGGTTTGGGGTCACAGGTTAACCCTGAAGGTCCAGAAGACGGATTTGGATAGTAGTTATGTAGGTGAGTCTTTGGGAAAGTGTGTGATGATTAGGTACTCGGACCCTTAGCTCAAGTGTTTCAACACTACTCTTGCCAGTGGATGTGGAGTTTAGGGTATAGGGTTTCTATTGTCGTTCAAAAGGCTTTTAAGCAACAGCTGGCTTCTCTAAACCCTACCTAAACCCTGTTGAAATAGCCGCTTACAGCCCTTTTTAGGTCGCCAAAATAGTACGGCACCCTTGTAAAAAGGACCTTAACAGGGACACTAATTCAGAGAACGTTCCAGAAACTTCGGAAGTAGTCCCCGTACAGGTACTTTAAGCCTTTTTCCATTCTCCGCGGTAGCAACAGGTCGGGAATACAAAATGTACTTTAAGCCTAAAGTACATACACTTTGCCCACATGGGCCATCCTGGATATTCGTCTTCATCAAGGTTTATCGAGTTGAACGGCTTAGGGTGAAGGTGTTAAACGGTACAGCCATCCAGATTCAAGTCTCCTTCTAGCAGGATTAGATATCCCAAAACCCACAACCCGAAACCCCTAAACCCTAAACCCTATAAACCCTAAACCCCTAAACCCTAAACCCTGCAGCCCGAAACCCGAAACCCTGCAATCCAGATGTAAGCCTCCTTCTGGCAGGATTAGCTATCCAAGCTCCTGGCTGCAAGCGGAGGATCCTTAAGGGGGTCTAGGGAGATAACTATGAGGTCCTTGGAAGCATAGGGTGTATATATATAAGGCAATTAAGTAGGAAATTAAGAAGGAACCCTAAAAAGGTAGGTTATTTGCCTTCTATTATATATAAGGAAGTAAGAAGGAACCCTAAAAAGGTAGGTTATCTGCATTCTCTCTCTCTCTCTCTATCTATCTATCTCTCTATCTATCTATCTATCTATCTATCTATACAAGAGGAAGTAAGAAGGAACCCTAAAAAAGTAGGTTATCTGCATTCTATATATATATATAAAAGGAATTAAGAAGGACCCCTAAAACGGTAGGTTATCTGCATTCTCTCTCTCTCTCTATATCTATATCTATATATATATATATAAAGAAGTAAGAAGGAACCCTAAAAAGGTAGGTTATTTGGGTTTAAGGTAGCAGGTAGCGTTTAGGATTCAGTCTTCTGCTGGGCGAGGCAGGCCCCACGTTGTGATGTCCGGAGGGTTTGGGGGTTTGGGGTTTAGGGTTCAGGGTTTAGGGCCACTTTCAAGCATGATGTGGAGTACAAGTGCATCTACAAGAAGGTAAGTAGGGGCAGAGTGGCAAAGTTGATGCGGGGACCAGTGGACCTGCTAAGCCAGGAGACAGTGGATACATTCAGACAATGAGTTTGAAGCATGCGCGATTGATGGCTCAGGCAGCAGATGTTGCATCTAAACCTTAAACCATAAACCCAAAAACCCTAAACCCTAAAGGTTAATATTTACCGGCTTGAGGGTTGGGGGTTACGGTTTCACGATTTCATGCCCACCTTTTGCGATACCCCAAACCCGAAGTTGCTATGCACTAAGTGGCACTACCCAGAGGCTCCATAGTAGTTCCTTTTGTGGTTTTCATTTGGGATCCTATAAGGCAATCCCAAAAAGGAGCTGCTATGGAGCCTATGGGTAAACCCTAAACCCCCGCAACCTAATTCAATGTTCACTTGCTGCCGCTTCTGGCTGATTTCGCCCGGTCCCGTAATGAACGGCAGGGCGCAGGGTATGCCTTATCAAGTATATTACAGTATATTGATTGCAGAAAACGTCCATGAACAGTATCGTTCGTAGTATCGCGACTCCTAGCTAGAAGTGAGCAAGAAAGGGTCTGCAAAAGTGGGCCAGGAATGGTCCCCTAAACCCTAAGCCCTAAACCCTAAACTCTAAATCCTAAACCTTAAACCCTAAATATGCCCGAACCCAAAAGGGTTCTTTTGGGTTCCGAATCCAGGCGCTCGGCTTCAGTCTGGAGAGGGTTCAGGGTTTGTAGGGTTTTCTTTTTTGGGGGTTTTCTTTTTCAGGGTTTAGTTTTTGGGTTCTCTTTTCCAGGGTTTAGTTTTTAAGGTTTAGTTTTTAGGGTTTACTTTTTAGGGTTTAGTATTTAGGATGTAGTTTTTAGGATTTAGTTTTTAGGATTTAGTTTTTAGGGTTCAGTTTTTAGGTTCAGTTTTGAGGATTTCGCGGTTAGGGTCTCGCCCGGAGGACAACGAAACTTCCATCAAGAAGCTTCATCCCTCTGCCAGCCCCTACAGCGACTCAGCTGTACTTTTGGGTGTTGGAGTTGGGGGAGCTTAAAGCTTGAATAGAAGGCACTGGGTCTAGAGACATGCCATTTGGGCTGTTGTACCTTCACACCCCCCAAGCCTACGTACTTGCAGGACAAAAATGGCGGAAATCATACAGGTTCTCTAAACTAGGGTCCCTGTTGGGTTTTTTCTATTTTTATGAGGGAGACGCCTTCTCTGGGTTCTAGAAAGGGACCCTAATTTAGATAACGACGCGTACAGTTTTCCGGTCTAGGATGTTCCCAAACCGTCCCACATAGAGCTCCGACTCAGGATGGTGGCTGGAGGTACCCTTTGCTTCAGTGTAAGACGACATCATGCGTTGGGTGCGGCCATACTGTATAAGCCTTTTGGGCTATTTTGTGCCTGAGGGTGAAGTTTCCTGTATACATCCTCGGTATCTATACCCCAAAACCCTATTCTACCTACTAAGGCCCTTATTCTAAAACCCTTATCGCAGCCCACAGGCCATAAGCATATAGAGCCCTTGGGGTACCCTGCAACAGACTCTCGAGTTTAGGGCTGTGTTTTTTGGCTCAGGGCTTCGGGGTTAAAGCTTAATGATCGCCTTGGCTGATGGGTTTCATTCCAAACTGAACCCTAAACCCTGTAACCCTGAACTCCATAACCCAAAACTCAAAACCCACATATAGTCTGCATTGTAGTTCCTTGTTTTGGTTGAACCATTTCTATATTAAGGATCCTAAAAAGGTCGCCCCAAAAAGGAACGACGATGGAGACTATAGGCAGCCCCCTTAAGCACCGGACAACTTCGGGTTCTCTGACCCTAAGGGTCCAAGTACGCATTATTCAAATACTTTGGGGGTGAGTATTTGGTTTAACCAATTCTATATTAAGGATCCTAAAAAGGTCGCCCCGAAAAGGAACGACAATGGGTACTGAAAGCCATAAATAAGGACTACTTGGACCCTTAGGGTTACCGTTAATAAGGAATATACCACAACTCCCATTCTTTAGGGTCCTTAAGGTGGTGCAGGATGAATTTTTCATCAACAGTAGACCGCCTCCCTCACCTGTCTTACCCTAAGGGTCCATGTATCCAAATAGATATACTTTGGCCTTAATGTAGTCCCTATTTGGGTACTTTGGGGCCTATGTATATCTATTTGGCTACATGGACCCTTAGGGTTAGTCGGTGAGTAGTCGGAGGCGAATCGGCCGATGAGTTCAGCTCCACTTTCCTCAAGCACCCTGGCTGTGATCGGTTTCCTGTGTAGGTTCCCTGTAAGGGTCCCTTTAAGGGGTTTCTTCAAGGGATCCATACGGGTCAGGGTTTCGCTGAATTTTGGGCTTGAGGGTTTGGGTGTTTAAGTGTTTAGGGGTCTTGTGTTTTGGCTTTTGGCTTGTAGCCGAAAGGGTCCGTGGAGCCAAACAGTCTATACTTTGGCCTCAAAGTAGTCCCTGTGTAGCTTCCTACACGTCGCGACAGAGATGGCCCGCTTGAGTTCGGGTTTTCAGGGAGCATAGAGGTCTGGGATTTAGGGTTTAGGGTTCACGGCTTAGGGTTTAGGGTTTAGGGCTTAGGGCTTAGGGTTTAGGGCTTAGGGTTTAGGGTCAAGAGTCATGTAGGGGCCTTAATAATTAGAACCGGGTCTCGGGCTCCTGATACGGCTGATGATACAAATCCTGCATTACGCATAATAAGGAATATACCTTAATTCCCATACCCTAAGGGTCCATGTAGCCAAATAGTACATACTTTGGCCCGAAATACCTGTATAGGGACTACTTTAAGGCCAAAGTATAGACTATTTGGGTACATGGACCCTTAGGGATAGTCTAGGGTCTTGAACGTAATGCAGGATCTACATCATCAACAGTCGTGAGGTAATAATAACAATAAGCAATCCTAACAGTAGTATTGGTAACTATTTCGGCTGGTACCTACAAGGACCTCCCAAAATACCTTTTGCGAAGGCCTGCCGGTCCTGAATAGTGGCTCTTCCGGATATGGTAGAAGCAAGTATGAGGGTCGCCGCAAGGCTTAGAGTCGTAGAGTTTTGGGCTTGAATCATGTGAGTAATTGTGCTTCCGCTGTTCCTTCTCATGTTTCCAAAATGACAATCTGCGTGATAGTTCTGCTCATCGGGGATTCCATGGCTGCAATGCATCCACTTGTGTCAAGAGCAATGGCCATGACAAACCTTGGGCTTGCGACCCGACCCACAGTGCAGAAGCCATGCGAAACGAAAGTTTGATGGAGCTTCGAAGAATTGAAATCCGCACCCCCTTTCCTGCTCCCCTTTCTGACTCTATCTAACACCCCTAAAAACACTCGTCAGCCTTTAAAGCCAAAATATAACCTGCATAAAGCTCCAACACAGCATTCGTTGAGCCCAGAAAAACCTTGATGAGCGCTTCCAAAACTATTAAAGAGCCTCTCTCTAGCCTTGACCAAACCCCATACAAAAAATCCGCTTAAAGTCTTGTTATCAAACCCTCAACCCCACATGACAAATCTTTATCGACGTAAACCCCTACACCTTCAAACCTTACAGCCCCAAAGTCCCAAATCCTAAACGTTGAAGCCTAAAAGCCCTAGAACCCTAAACCCCTAACCCCCAAACCCCTAAACCCTAAACCCTAAACGCCCTAGAACCCCTAAACTTTAATCCCTCATCGGCAAAAGCCCAGAGAGCCAAACTGGAGGAGCATCGACTCTCGAACCGCCGACGAGCTGGCAGTAGCTTCGAACGCAGAGCTTACGGTTTTTGAGGGTGTGGGGCCTTCTGTTTTGCATTATACCTACAGTCTCCACTGTAGTTCCTTTTTGGGCGTTACCTTCTAGGATCCTTAATATGAAGTTGGTTAAAACAAAAAAAGGAACTACAATGGAGACTATAGGTAGGGCCTATTACGGTCTTTAGGGCTTCGGACTTCTGCTTCACGGCTGGGAGTCGTGCGATTTGGATGGTTGGGGGCTTAACATGTATGGGTTTTCGTGAACATGGGGGTCTAGAGCCTCAAGAATCTCGGTTTTAGGGTTTAGGGCTCAGAGCTTAGGATTTAGGGTCTCGGTCAAACTCTGGCAGTAGCCTCTTCGAACCGTTGAGGAACTGTTTGCAACCCCTCAAGACAGACACTTTTTTCCATGAAAGACCTCTTTGAACCCTTTGAAGAACAGGATGAAATCCTTGAGGAGCCTATGGGTGTTGCACCCATAGCGTCAGTAGATATGCACACGGTTAGAAACCCTTCCAGAACTAGGTTGACTGAACCCCTTTTCTAGTCGAGTTCCTGGAGTGCTAACGTTGCCCTCCAACCCTGTCCCTTGCGCACTAAGGAAGATTTTCCAAAACAGATCATGGCTCCAGTGCAGTTTCAGGAGTATCCCGTAAGGGTGCAAGTGCCGCATCATCATAATCCCAGACTGTCACTAACTAGCCTGCACTACTAACGTAGGAACCTAATGAAGAAGCCCCGGCCCTGGCCCTATAACCCCATTTTATTAGGATACATATTAAGAACCCTAATAAACACCCAGGGTTTCCTACATTACCGTCGTAAACCTAGGTACCTAGCGTTTGGATGATTTGGGTCCTAGTAGAGCGTTCCTTATTGAGAGGTAATCCCAAAGGGTCCTAGGTACTGTTGCGGGGGATACTTCCCCAAATCATAATAGTAATCCCGAATATAGAAACCCTACATTCTACTATATAGGTACTGCGGACCCTTTTGGGAATTATGGAGTCTCTAAGATCATGCTCTCAACCCAACGAGGTGAGTGCGTTCACTCCCGGTGGCGAGACGCCTATCGGCCAGTGCCGAGCCAGCCAGGGGAATGTTTACCTTCGGGACCGGAAAAAAAAGGCACACAGGCACAAGCATGTTAAAGGGATATTCCCTACCTCATGAGGCTTCAGTATAAAGTGGGCTTAATATGGGATATCCTTATCCTAACTTTGGCTTATGTGCTGTTTGGGGGCCCTAAATTAGGTTGTGACCCAGGTACTAATCCAGAGACTCCAATAAGGTCTATTCCTTAATTAGGGAATATTGGAGTCTCTGGGAACCGTGAAAACAGCAGGTTGTCGGATTTCCAGGTAGAGTTGAGGGAAGGGGCTCATGGATGGTGTGTTTTGCAGGCTCGGGGTTTAGGGTCTCTTCTTAGTTGGCGCAGCTCATGATTAGAATTTTCGTTTGGTCTCACGTGGCTTTAGAGGCTGTTAGGTATGGTCCATGTTGCCAGAGCTTTGGGCTTTTTAAAAGCTCAACCTATAGTCTCCATTGTAGTTCCTTCTTTTGGTTTAACCAAATCATGAAGGATCCTAAAAGGTAACCCCAAAAAGGAACTACAATGGAGACTCTAGGTAGGATCTGCCAGGACCCCTCGCTTCAGGGGGAGGGTCTGTGTTCGGCTGCTGGCTCCTGTAGAACAAGATGCGCGGCATGACGCCTAAACCCATCTATACCCATTCAACCCTAAACCCTAGACCCTAAACCCTAAACCGTAAACCCATTAAACCCTAAACCCTGAACCCCCTGGACCCTGTAAGGCCTACACAGGCCTTGAGCCCTAAAGCCCCTAAACCCCTGAAGAGTAGCACCCATAAGCACTCTCAGCACTATAAACCCCTGGAGTCCTACTGTGGATGATATAAATCCGCTGCATTACCCATAATAAGGAATACCATAATTCCCTAGTTTAGGGTCCTTAGCCCAAAGGGTCCTAAGTACGTATGTAGTAGAATGTAGGGTTTCTTTGCTTAGGAATTACTATTATGATTTGGGGAAGTATCCCCCAGAACAGTACCTAGGACCCTTTGGATAAGGTAATGCAAGGTTTGTATCATCAACCGTAATTCCTGGAAGCCTTCAAACCTCCTCCTAGGTAGAATTAGGGAGACCCCTTAGAGGGGACCCTTCTAAACCCTAGTTCTGGCTCTCTTAAAAGTTAAAAGGGACCATATCGAGAGGGTCTAGATCCGCAAGGGTCCCCCTAATCCTAACTCCCACCCCCAAAACCAGAAGCCTCTGTTTTTCAAGGTCCAAGCACCAGAAGCGCGCTTTGGCTGAGGAGATCCCCGTACCCTGGCATTACGGGGATTTTATAGGGCTTTTGAGGATTAAGGGGTTAGGGTTTATCTGTTTTTTTTTAATGTTTAGGGCTAATGGCTTATAGGGCTTTTGGGGGTTTAAGGGGTTAGTTTGGGGTTTAGGGTTAGGGTTTTAGGGGTTTAGGGTTAGGGTTTATCTGGTTTTTAATGTTTAGGAGTTTGGGGATTGATGGTTGTATGAGTTGTAAAGTTCTAGCGTGTTAGGGCTTATTCTTGGCTTTTTCAGGTTTATGAATGGGGCTTTCGATTTAGGAAGTTATAGGGTTTCTTGGTTTTGTTTTATGATAAAAGTATGGTGTACAGGAGTGTAAGGCTACAGTATACGGGTCAGGCTGTAGGATTTCGTCTTTTTCTTGGGGGGGGGGTTTGGGATGCTGGGCTTTGGGTATCTAGGGGCGAGTGCTTCAGGGTTAGGGTTGCCTTTAGGGAGTCCTACGGATTTAGGATGTCGGTTTTAGGGTTTAGGGTCTAGGGTTTAGCGTTTAGGAGAGTCCTTGGGATTTAGGATGTCTTCATAGGTGTTTTGTTTGTCTGTTTTTGGTGATAGTCTCCTTTCTTGCAGCTTTGTAGAGTGTCAAGTTGTGAAGTTTTGTGCTGTCACTAGGGGCGGGTGTTGTTGGTACGGTTGATGATCTAAATCCTGCATTGCCCAGTGCCATAATATGGAAGATACCATATTTCCCATAGTTTTGGGTCCTTAAGGTAATGCAGGATTTATATCATCAGCAGTATGATGTGGTATCCTCAAGAAGGAGCTACACGGTAAGGGCTGCATGGTTTTCATAGAACCCCATATTGGGCAGTTGTTTGAATTAGGGCGCCTTTAATGGTCCTTTTTACAAGGGTGCCGCACTAGATTGGAAAGGGGACCCTAATTTAGAGACCTACCCGCAGAGGGATTCATTAAGGGAACACACCTTGAACTCTGTGGTAAGGGCTGGTCATAATGTTGGAATTGGCTTTCTGGGCAAACCTTAAGCGAAAACAACGCCCTGTAAGACCCGATCTGGAACCCTCACGTACACGTGCAAGTCTTCGGTGTTAATGTGCCCTTGTGTCCTGCCACCCAACTCACGGCAAAGCCCTATCCTTAAGAACTCAACCCTGTCCCCGAAAGCCTCAAGCTTCTGGATCGCAGAGCCCTGAATGCTTAGCCCTTACCCTCTCCCTCAACACCTGTAAACCCTAAACCTTGCCTGGACCCCCAACTAACCTACCTTTTGTAGTGTTCTACAGAAGGAAATCATAAGAATCAACCCCGAAAAAGCCCCTGTTCTCGAGAGCTCTCTATCGCCTCGAGACCCAAACTTCCCTCCCCAACTGCAACACTCCCTCCCCCAAGTTTTACCTAAAGTCTCCATTGTAGTGCCCCTTCGGGGCTACCTTTTAGGATCCTGAATAAATAAGTGTTTCGAAAAAGGACCTATAATTGAGACAATGGGTAACGCCATAAACTCTACACCCTAGAAACCCGAATGTTGCCTGGTGGAGGTGGAGGGCCTGCGACGCTTGCAGGCCGCGGCCGGCGATGCACTGAAGATTCCTACGGTGAGGCCTGGAAGACAATCATGCGGTCCATGATTAAAGCGACCAGTGTTTTGATACAATAGACACGGCATCCAAGAAATCCTGCAAATCCACTGTGTGGGAAAAGCAATCCCCCACAGCATCCTTCTCTGTGGAAGTAAGGGTCCTTTATCGCCAAAGTGTGCCTTTTCAAAAGCAGTCCTTAGAGACCTGGGGCCTAAACCCTAAACCCCCTCCCAGTGTGCCACTAAACCCTACCTCGGGGTCTGCAGCTTATAGCTAGTGGTTGCTGCCTTTTGGAGGCTTTGTGGGGCCTTGTTAACGAGGTCTTTAAGTTTGGGTTTAGGGTTTAGGGCGGTATGCTTTCAGGTCGAGTATTCCAATATTGGTGAGAGTTTGAGCATTTTTTTTTTTTTGTCTGGGGCAGTGTTTGGCGGGCTTATGGCTTAGGATACAGGTGATTATAACTGATTACTCAATCGCCATTCCACAATGAACCCCATAAAGGTAGTTCTCTAAATTAGGGTACCCTTTTAGGGTCCTTTTTTATAAGGGTGCCGTACTATATTTGGGACCCAAAAAGGGGACCCTAAAAAAGAGAACTACCCATA